>KV018220.1:103215-133223 GCA_001598015.1 Dorcoceras hygrometricum
CGGGACAGGCCCGAACCAAACCCTAGAAGAATTCAGATTAGCCGTCACGACATCGCCGGAGCCTCGCCGGAGCGCCGGCCGGCCGGCGGCGCCACGAACGAAATTACGCGCGCAGCAAGGGCGCACGCGGTCGAGAAAAGCGCACGGCCGGCGCTCGCACCGTCGCGCAACGGGCGTGCAACAGGCGTCGACCAAGCGGCGCCAAGCAACGCCAACGTCGCGCAACCAGTAGCCCAGCCAGCGTCGCATAAGCAGCAGCCTCCCTCCGGCCATGTCGCGCATCATCACGCGCCAAGCGGCGGCGCACAGCAGCGCGTCATGCTGCCTTCGATCTCGCGCAACCAGCGCGCACAAAAGTTGGGCAGCGACCGGCCATGAGCGACGAGAAGCTCAACATCTTGCGCTAGCGTCGGCCAGCGCACGCGACATGCGCAGCCATGTGCGTGCACGATATGCGCACGGGGAGGGGCCGCCGCACGCGGCGGCGGCCGGTGGCCAATTCCAAATATTTCATTTTCAATTCTGAAAAATCGAGATGTTAGATACAATTATGGTAATACGTATTGATCAGATCCGAAAAAAACTGGCTCTGATACCACTGTGGGTGATCCGGATCCGCCCCCCGGCTAGGCAGCGAAAGAACAGAAAATACATGTCCGGGAGGCGATCAATCCGATAAAATAAACAATACAATATCTTCATTCATAGGGTGTTCAAAACAATACCTTGCTGGCACTTGTGCCTGGCTCCAACCGTAGTTACAATAACGTCGACTCTTCACGGTAGATTGCGGTAGAAATCGCCAATCCGGTCCAGGACCAGAAACGAGACTCCTTCGTCAGCCTGCACTAGAAGGATTGACGAGATCTGCACGAACGGATTCTCCTCGTCGAATTGGCCGGAAATGATTTTCCGGCGAAGCGACGGCGGCGGCGGCGGCGGCTTGTAGAGAGGAGGGAGGGCGGAGGCCAATGCTAGGTTTAGGGTTAGGTTTAGAGTGTTAATTTTTTGAAGTCTAGTCTTAACTCTATATTAAATAGAATTAAAGATGGACGTGGACCCGGCCCAACGGGCCCGGGTCCAAATGACGATATCCATCGCTGCGACATCATCGTAACTCCGATCGCCGATCAGATCGGACCGATCGACTCAGTTTCCAAAACTGAATGTTATGATATGAAAAACAATTTTTCACATCATCCAACCCTAAATTGCAAAATGACTGTTTTGCCCCTCAACAACGGGAAACCCCGGTTTGACCCCTGTTGACTTTTAGGAAGTCGCACTCCCCAATATCCTCTTCTCGTGCTCAATACATTGAGCTAAGTATCCGTGTGGGAATCTCGAATCCAGTACTTGTGTGACCCTCAATGGTTCAGGGATCCAGCTAGCCGTGGGCCCACAACCATTGCGGCTCCGGAATCATAATTCCGGACTTGCACATCGGATCATGGTAAAGCGTCTAGAAACATCGCCCCATGATCCCCTAGGTATCACTGATAGTGCCTGCAAGAACCAGTTGGTCGTGGTTAGCGTACAGTACGGTCCTTTCAATCCATATATCCCGATCAGATAAACGACCATTGGTAAATCGAGAGTCGCTAAAAATCCGATAGCTATGCGTACATCTTGGAGATCAAATAGTGACATCACGAGTGTAACTAGGTAAACACATTTACCTAAAACACTTCTAGTACTCTGGCCAGAGATTCATACACTATTATCCCCTCAGATAGCATAGGATATCCACGCATGTCTGCGAGCGGTGAATCCTCGACAACGATGCATCGACTCCTACATGCATCGGGGTCTCACCCAATCCCGAAGCCTTATGACCCCAAGTGAGTCGGCAAACGGGTCAAAGTGAGACGCCTATCATGTAGAGTATCAATGACGTTTCTAGTCGTGAGGACTAATCAGTACAACCAAGACCTCGGACTTGTCCACTCGACAAATGGTAACCACTTGGAAAGTCCGAAGGAGGGTAGTTCGATAGATCACCAGGTCACTATCTATCTGCATGCTCAGAACATCACAATGTTCCCTACCAATGAAACATGGTACTTCGCATCGTAGATACTAGTCTCGAACTCGGGCGGCCTTATCCTCATTTTTTTGACGGCCCAATCGACTAGGAACATGTTCAGAATACACAGTGACTATTAGATGTGTTTCATGATAGCCGTCATACCCATTATCACATCTAACATACACTTGAGTGCATTCTAGGTCTTTACTCAACGCAATTGTAAATAATTATACACACAATGAAAGTAAAGAATGCCATATGGATAAATGCGAATATTATATATAAAGATTGTCATATACAAGAGTCTATAAACCCACACGCCACAAGTTGGCTAGTTGGGCATCTACTCTAACATGTATGTCATGTGGGTGCTACCCACTCACCCGTACTCGCCCACCCTTACCAGACGCATCAACAACTCAACCTGCCGTTGCCTCGCCCATGAACTGTGGTAGTTAACCACTCGGCGCTTGGTGGCTAACAAATCCCAGCAGGGAGATGAGAGTGCGGTATTTCCGCTCGCCCTCGCATCATGGTAAGTAAACAGAACAATAACAACGAAGCAATGGCTGCAAAAGCTGAACGGAGATGCAAATGCGTGTATGCAACATGCTGGAATAACAAGCATATAAACATATGCAACAATAATAGCATCAGCAAGTATACACCACATAACCAACAGTCATCTCACAAAACAGCAGCCAGCAATAGCCATCTCACAAATTATCCAAGCCATAACATCGCTGTATTACAAGCTCCAATCCGTACCTGAATTTCTAGCACAATTACCACAATCTAAGGTCCCGAGAAATCTGATTCCAACCTTTCGAAACACACAGGGCAATATCCTCAAGGGACGCTAATACACAGAAAGCACGCTGGGAGTTACACACACTCAACCAGCTACTGATTCCAACAATACCACTAACAGGAAGCTTAAACAAAGGCTAATACTAAGATCTCAACAACAATTCGAAGTTCTACCTCAACGACGCAACACACGGCCGAAGACAGCAACTTCGCGATCTCGCTCTAGCCAACAACATCCTCCAAAATGGTATAGAAAGGAAGAGCTTCTCGATAGGAGTCCAACGCTACCTCAATGCCCAAAACAACATTCGGAAATGACGGGAATCATCGGATAAAATCAACGGTGAACAGTACTAGGGTTCGAGAAACAGAGGTCGACAATCGGGGAAATTTACTAAGTATGGGATCTGGTATCTCAATTCGAAGACCAAGTCTTCCTTAAATAAATCTCTCGACTGCTGAAATATGGTAAAAATGTCCATCGACAAAATCTGCAGTTGCTCTACAAAATTCTCAAAAGCTGGACAACCCAACGACTGGTTCTCAAATCTAAAAGTTGGATTGTAAAACACTCAAAAGCTGATACCAGAAGTTGCATCAAAACGCTACGTTCCAACTTAATAAAATGGCATCGCACTGACCCAACAGCTGGTCGCTAACCCATCGATTGGATTCTGTAGCGCTAACCAAAACGACGACGCATAACCTACGTCATCCAGTCGCTAGCTCTCCCGCAAAACAACCAGAAGCAAGCTACAGGAAACCATACGCAAGCTACAATAGAGTTGACCATCGTTGACATCTGCTCTCAACTGGACAACCAGTCGACACACACGCGAACAAATCCTCGCAGCTGGTACCAGTCGCAACATCCAAACGAAGTCGCGCCAACTTATCAAAACGCTGTCGTTTGCCCTCAACAAACAAAATAAAGCAGCAGCTGGATACAAACACGCTACCAGCTTTCACTTGACCAGCTCTCACCACGAAACCAGCTTTTACCCAAAATACCAAAAATACGAAAACTTCCAGAAATGCTCTAAATGTGAAATCTGACCCGAAAATGAAATCAAAACATCCAAACAGAGATCTGAATCACCAGAAATCTCTAAACCGATTAATTCAAACAAAATTAATCTTATACAATTCCAGGTCTCACATTTCTCCCCTACTAAAAAGGATTTCGTCCTCGAAATCGAACAGCAATCTGGAAAAACAACCCAACAACAGCAAGCCAAAACAAAAATTCGCCCAACACATGGCCAAGAGTTCAAAATAACTGAGCAAACAATTAACAAAAGTTAGGGAAGAAATACACCCAAAAGCTACAAACTACTGGAAATTTAGCTCAAAAACTACTCAAACAGATGCGGCCACTCGTGCTGCATCTTTTCTTCCAGCTCTCAAGTAGCCTCTTCCCTTCCATGTTTGCTCCACTGCACCATCACCAACGGAATGCTTTTATTCCTCAATTTTTTCTCTTTTCTGCAAAGGATTTGCAAAGGATATTCCTGATAACTCACGACTGATCTAGCTCAACCTCTTCAGTCCTAAGCACATGAGACGGATCTGGCTCAGACTTCCTCAACATGGAAACATGAAAGACATCATGTAGAGAAGACAACTCGGGCGGCAACAACAGCCGATATGCTAAAGGGCCAATCATCTCAACAATCTCGTAGTCCGAAGTAACGAGGGGCTAATTTTCCCTTGTGTCCAAAGCGCATAACACTGCGAAACGGAGAAACTTAGAGAAATACACGATCACCAACCTGAAACTCAATAGGTCGAAGCCTCTTATTCGCATAACTGGCTTGGCGATCTTGGGCAACTTTCATCCGCTGTATAATAAGATCCACATGATCTTTCATTTGCTGCACAAAGTCAGGGGCAGATAGCCGCTTCTCCCCCAATTCTTCCCAACATACCGGCGATCTGCACTTTCTGCCATACAAAGCCTCAAACGGCTCCATACCAATCGTCACCTGATAGCTGTTATTGTACGAAAACTCAACCAAAGACAACGCATCTTGCCAGCTACCTCCGAAATCCAACACAACAGCTCACAACATATCCTCCAACGTCTGGATAGTGCGCTTAGATTGGCCATCTGTCTGGGGGTGATATGCGGTGATCATCGCCAATCTGGTACCCAAAGCTGTTTGCAAACTCTTCCAAAACCTGGAAGTAAACCTCGGATATCGGTCGGAAACGATCGAAATGGGCACACCATGCAGTCTAACAACAAAATCAACGTACAGCTTTGCCATCTTCTTCAACGAGAAGGTCATTCCATAGGGAATAAAATGTGCAGACTTCGACAGACGGTCTATAACCACCCAAATAGAATCACATCCTCTGTTGGAACGAGGCTGATGCATCACGAAATCCATAGCAATGTGCTCCCAATTCCATTGGGGCACTTCCAAACTCTGCAACAGATCACCAGGTCTCATCCTTTCGGCCTTTACCATCTGACAGTTTAAACAACGAGCAACGAAACCAGCAACGTCGCTCTTCAAGACAACCCACCAAAAGTGCGGCTTCAAAGCATGGTACATCTTCCGTGCACCAAGATGAACACTATGTCTGCTACAGTTAGCTTCCCGAAGGATCTCCTCCTTAAAATCAATCAAATTGGGCAAAACCAGCCTGGCCCGGAAATGCAAACAACCATCGGAAGAGACAGAATAATCCTCAAGCTCGCCAGCCCTGACCTACAACTTCAGCTCATGGATAGACGAATCAGTCCTCTGAGCTGCTTGAATGGTAGAGACAATCTGTGGCTCCACTTGGAAAGATGAAACCACAACGCATTCCTCAGCCAGGTAGAATCTCCAACCCGTAGTGTTAAGATGCTCCTGATCATTAGAAATGTACAACGACGCAAGCATCTCACTAGCCTTTCTGCTCAAAGCATCGGCCACTACGTTCGACTTCCCAGGCTGGTACTTAATCTCGCAGTCAAAGTCCTTTAGCAACTCCATCCACCTACGCTGTCTCATGTTCAAATCGGGCTGCGAAAACAAATACTGCAACTTTTGTGGTCGGAGTACACCACAAACTGCTCGCAATACAGGTAGTGACGCCAGATCTTCAACGCAAAGACCACCGCTGCTAACTCAAAATCATGGACTGGGTAACGAGTCTCGTGCGGTTTCAACTGCCACGAGGCATACGCAATGACTTGACCATTCTGCATCAAAACACAACACAATCCATCTAGTGAAGTGTCAGAACAAACAACAAATCCACCTGTTCCAGACGGCAGAGCCAACACAGGCGCAGTAGTCAGTTTCTCTTTAAGCAGTTGAAAGCATTCTCACACTGCTCCGTCCAAACAAAACGCTTGTCCTTCTAAGTCAATTGAGTCATCGGCTTTGCTATACTTAAGAATCCCTCAATGAAACGACGATAATAGCCAGCCAGACCAAGAAACTACGAATCTCGGAAACATTCCTGGGGCTCTCCCAGTTCAGAACAACATCAACGTTACTGGATCCACCAAAATCCCCTCGGCTGAAATCACATGTACCAAGATTACGACGCGATCCAACCAGAACTCACACTTGGAAAACTTTGCATATAACTACTGGTCTCTCAGCGTCTGAAGGACAGTACACAAATGCTCCTTCCGTAACGACCAGATCTTTTTCATAGTCCACAATTAGCAAATTATGAGATTTGAGGGATTATAATGCTATTTTATTTCAATCCTTGAATTAATCGAATGTCAGATTTCATGTGTATGCCATTTAGCTTTCTTTCTTTAAAAGCTAAATTCAGATTTCATGATATGTGCGTACAGATTTCATGTCTTACGTAATGTTGAGCCTTCTTTATGTTGGGTTGATTTTCAGATGTTAAGAATACAATTATAGTAGTTGTCTAGTTGAATTTCTACAAGCCAATTGAATCTTTTGTTTTAATTAAAGACGTTCGGATTCAATGTGCATCTCTTTATTTTAAACAGAGCACGCTTTAGTGGAATTTGGGCATATTGATTAAACGTGTCTTCCTTAATTAGACATTTTAAAACATATAAATAGGATGTTAAGCTGCTTCATGCATCATTATCTTCAAATTAAATCATTTAGAAGCGGTGCTCTCTTGGAAGAAGTCGAACAAAATCCTTTCAAAGTTTTTAAAAGAAACAGGCGGTGCGTAGAGGTTTGCTGGATTTGCTGCTGTTGTTGTGTTAAAGATTTCAGGCAAGTAAACTCTGTTTCTTGCTCACTCAATAGAAGCATATATTCGATTCTGTTTTATATGTTATGTATTTTTTAATGACAAGGAAGATAGCTACGACTGTTCTTCAAGAAAACCAGAAGTTTATGCTCTATTTTTGCAAAAGTTACGTTTACTGTAATTTTGATCCAAAGATGTTTTAGAAAACGGTTTAATGATGTTCGTCCATTGAATTCTTGAGTTTTCCAATGATTTATTCTTCGAAGTAGCTCACAAGTAGCTTATTCGATCTTTTCCAGAAATTTCGTAAAATATTTTGAATTCTTCAGACAAAGGAAAACCATCGTCATTAACCTGGTTATGTATGAAATCTGGTTCTTATACCATCGCTGAATTTCGATGAGGAACATATTTGTAAGAGTAGAGGTCTGTTTATGTGTTAAGTTAAGTTCAGATTTCTATCGATGTTCATGAGATCTGAAGTGTTTCTTCTTCGATTGAAATACTTATGTTCATTCATATTTCACCTGTTCCTTTAGTTCAGATTTCTCTCTTTTATATCTGAGATCTGGTATAGAGCAGGTTCTTTATAAATTGTTGACTTCTGAATTGACCGTTGACATCTGTTGGGAACAGTCTCATCAGGTGACATCTGGTTTATTCGTTAATAGTATGACATCTGAATTACTCGTTTAGTTGGGTAAGATCTGGTGACGTCATGTATAAGTTGCGTTGACATCTGGTTGACCAACAGAGATCTGTTTTATTTCTTCTTCATTGAGATACATCTATATGATTCAGATTTCTACTGTTCATTTAAAACAGATTTCATCATTTACTTCTTCAATACTTCTTGGATTGTGACAAAAAGAATAGATTCGGATTCCTCATTCATTTCCGAATCATTTCAAAGATTTATTATATTCAATTGAAAGATTCAAGTATTATCTTTATTCAGTTTTCATTTTTGCAAGCATTATATAAAACTTTGAAGTATTTCAGAACATCACTAGACAAGAGAAAACCAGTAAATGTATAAAGAAAAGAAAATAGATTTCACAAAAGAAAGAAAGAGCAGAAGATTATAAGAAATGTTTTAAGTTGTGACAACAAAAAGGGTCCCCAGGAAGGATTAGGATTACGGTTGATGAACTGTATACCGCTTAAAAAAAAGCCAAGGAAGGATCAGGATTATGGATCGACGGATCTATATACCCCTTCAACAATGAGCCATAGTGCTAAGACTGATATCAGGAGTTTGATCAAACGAAATGGACCAAATGTTTAAAGTGTTGTCGTAATTTCGGAAAGTGAATAAAGATCACAAGTGTGATTTTAATCACAGCTCTAAAGTATGGTTAAAGAAAAATTTTTCAGAATTGATTCATGTTTTATGCTTTCATTTACTTTCAGATTTCACAGTTATGTTTTACGAAACGAAATGGACCAAATGTTTAAAGTGTTGTCGTAATTTCGGAAAGTGAATAAAGATCACAAGTGTGATTTTAATCACAGCTCTAAAGTATGGTTAAAGAAAAATTTTTCAGAATTGATTCATGTTTTATGCTTTCATTTACTTTCAGATTTCACAGTTATGTTTTACGCTTGTTTGTTCTTAAGAGTATTCAAAGTTTCAGACTCCAGTATGTATTAGCTAGTGAACGATTGTATGATGTGAGGATTGAGAAATTCAATTAGTAATTAATCGGATTTTGGTAGGATTAGTTACGGGTTGAGTTGTCGAATTTCTCTAAGTTTTGGATTCAATCGTAGCGAATTTTGGTGCAAAGCTGTTAACAGCACGCTACTGTAGCTCGCTGCTGGTGGATTTTGAATCAGCAGAGATGACGTAAGCGTGACGCAATGAGATCTGCTGGTTTTGGTGGTTGCTGCTGGTAGACGTGATCTTGAGCGTGAGAATGATTAAGGAAGCGACACGTGTTGGTCAACATTTTTGAGTGTTGACTATAGAATTCAGCAGTTACTTAGATAGGGCGACCAGTCGATGGGTTGAAGGACCAGCCGTAGGAGTTGTGTTGCGACTGGGTGACCAGCTGCAGGTAGCGATACTCGCGTGTGTAACGGCGTCGTTTAGATTAGTTGAAGCATCGTCGTTTTGTGGTATTTTGCGTAACCAGTCGACTGGTGCTTGTTTGAAGAGAATTATACCAGCTCTTGGTCTCATTTCATGCGAAACATGTTGTCTGCTTGTGTATCGCTACGGCATCGTTTGAGTTAGTTAAGCGCCGCGTTTTCGATTGTTGCGACTGGATAGTTGCGACTGGATTGTTGCGTCTGGTTGTTGTGTCTGGTTGTTGCGACTGGTTTGTTGAAGGAAGCATGAGTGCCAGTCGTAAGATTCCTACGGTTCACGACGACTGGATTGGTGATCAACAGTCGAGAGATTTGAGATGTATATATATAGAGGTGTTGATCGACACTTAGAATAATTGAGAGCCAGATATTTCTTATCTTCCTCCCCAAACCCTCGTCGATCTACTGTTCACCGTGATTTTTCCATCGCCGATTTCCATCGCATCCAGCCTCTGTTTTTGACGAGCTTGGTGGCGCTGGATTCCCCTTGCTTAGATCTTTCGTTTTCTACCCATTTTGAACCCTGAATCAGTGCTGGAGGAGGAACGCGAAGTGCCTTGTGTCTTCGTGTCGTGAGATTTGTGAACTTTCTGCTAGCGTGAACGTTTGGGTGAGCAGTTCTTTGTATTTCGATCTCTGTTTTAGTAGTTAAAGCCTGCGTAGAAGTGTAGAATTTGGATTAGCTTCTGGCTGTAGGTTTAACGTGATTATGATTGGAATTGAGCGAAGATATTAGCTATGTTGTAACAGATTTCAGATTCCAGAAGGTTCCTGCTGCGTGAATTGAACCAGGAGAAATCTGTTAGGTAATTTGGAGAAGAAAGGTACGAATTGAGCAGCACTTACAGCTTGAGCATGAACATGACTGAATCGATGTTGTGGAATGTGTGGTGTTGCTGTTATGTGTTTACGTGGAACAGCTGTGGAATTGATTGAACTTGATATTCTGTTTTCACGTATTATGATTGTATGCATTGAGCATTGATATTGATTGGCATACATGCATACATATTGGGCCCTGACAGATTTGATTGATGACCCAAGCCACGTTGGAGCTGACCAACCGATGTGTTGTGCACCAGTCCAACGCTATCATCGGAGTGGTGACTGCCAGGTGCGAGCGTCTACCACTGGGCCGTGAGGGCCGACGGGCTACTTAAATCACGGACCGATGATTTCCCGGTTGATACACCGTGGTATAGAGGCGACTTGACATGATTTGCCGGTTGATACACTGGCCTAGATGACTGATTCCTTGGCAGCAACATGCATTTCATAGCATTGATTGTTAGCATGTTGCATGCGTAGCTGTTTGATAGCTCTTCGTACTGAGGCTTGACCTCGTATTTGTTTTCCTGCTTTTGTCTTGTTTGGGCCTGCGTTGCCCATTTGCAGGAACTTCAGGTAACCAAGCTGGACAGAGTGGAAGTTCAGCTGGTCGATCCCCGCGTCCCTGAGTCCCAGTCTATACATGATATGTATTGAACCAGGGGATGCCCCGTGTTATCATTTATTGGGGATCTGTATTTGAGTTGATATTGTGTTGTTACCTGTTGCATATGAGTTTGAGTCAACTCATATTTTGAGTATTGAATATTTTGAATGTATGATTCGAGTTCAGGCCCATTGTAATTCGAAAAATTTTTAAGCCCTGATTTTAAGCTTCCGTGTTTATGCGCTTATTATGTGTTAATCGTTAGTATTTAGCATGGGGCCTGACATTTTTGGTATCAGATCTTAAACTGGGATACGCTCGATTTCTTTTGATTACACTCGAGTCTAGGCACAGAGTTTTGATTTGATTTTGATTGCCTCTATGACTTATGTGATCTATTATCTGTCTTGTTATTCTATATGCTGTGAGATCTTACCTCTAGGCTTGTTTAGATGCCGCCGAGACGAGAAGGAGGTAGGGGGACTAGACGTTCCGCGGAGGGGTCTAGAGCAGGTAGTGATGATGATGCTCAGGTTGAGGACGTCACTAGGCAGATAGGTGGAATGGAGTTGGTCTTAGCCCTATTTCAGCGGACGAACCCACCGACGTTTGCCGGTACTGAGGGTGGTTCTAGGGCCGAGGCGTGGCTTGTTCAGATGGAGGATTTATTTGATACCTTGGAGTACGCTCCGGAAAAGAGACTGAAGTTGGCAGTGCTGCAGCTGCGGGATGATGCGCAGCGCTGGTGGAAAGGCACTTCTAGGATGCTTCGAGATAATGGGACGATACTCACCTGGGATGGTTTCTGTGAGGCTTTTCGGCAGGAATACACTCCAGAGTCCTATTACGCCAGCCGAGAGCGTGAGTTTGACAACCTGAAGCAGGGTGACATGCGTGTGGCCGAGTATGCGAGGCAGTTTTCTGCGCTTCTAGTGTACATACAAGCTGTGGCGAACCAAGAGCGAACGAAGAGGAAAAAGTTCTTGAAGGGGTTGAGACCTGATCTTTATCGGATGGTGCTGTCTGGGTCCCCGGCGACCTTCATGGAAGCTGTGAACAATGCGGTTGATATTGAGGAGAGCTTGATGGATCTCGAGGCTCCAGTGCATCAGACGACCGCGCGTGCTTCTCAGCCAGCTCAGGCGGTGTCGCAGTCGTATGAATCTCCTCAGGGGTCACAGCAGTCAAGTCTCCAGCAATTCCGACCTCGAGGGAAGCAATTTAAGAAGAAGGGCCTTTCGAGTTCCTCTGGTTCCGTAAGCTCTGGTTCTGGAAGTGGTTCAGGTAGTGTTTCTGGCGGCGTATTTTGTAGTCAGTGCGGAGGTAGACACGAGACTTCGCAGTGTCGTGGAGTTAGAGGACTCTGCCATCTTTGTGGTCAGCCGGGACATTTTGCTAGAGCGTGTCCTTCGATTGGAGGGCGATCTACTGGTCAGTCACAGCAGGGTTCCGCTAGTGGTTCTTCTCAGCGACAGCAGCCTTTTGCACAGTCCCAGCGATCTGGTTTTCAGCCTCGTGATCCGTCACGTTTTGGAGGACCTTCCCGACCCCCGTTTCAGATTCCCCAGCAGGCACAGGCGAATGCCTTGACGATGTATCAGGCCGAGGAGACGCCGGGCATGGTGATTTGACACTGGTGCATCACACTCTTTTATTTCTGAGATGTTTGTGTTTGAGCGTGGGTTGAGTCTTCCCCACTGTGTGATGTTGTTTCCGTGTCTACTCCTGCTGGTGTGAATCTGTGGTCTCGATAGGTAGTGGTAGATTTCCTGATTAGGTTTGATGAGCATGTTTTTGTGACCAATCTGATTGTTTCGGGGATTAGAGATTTCGACTGTATTTTGGGAATTGACGTATTATCTAGCTATAAGGCTACCGTTGATTGCTTCCATGGTGTGGTGAGATTTCGCCCTGATGAGGGTGAGAGGTGGGATTTCTTCGGCACGGATTCGAGGTCAAAGATTCCCCTAGTGTCCGCTATGGAGATCTTTAGCCTGCTATCGCTAGGTAATGCAGGATTCATGATCTATGCACTTGATAGTTCCCAGGAGCAGCGATTAGAGTTGCGCGACATCCCCGTCGTTCGAGAATTTCCTGACATGTTTCTCGATGAGATTCCTGGATTTCCCTCTCGACGCGAGATTGACTTCAGTATTGAGCTGGTGCCCGATACCGCCCCGATTTCTAGAGCTCCTTACCGGTTGGCGCCCGCAGAGTTGAAAGAGCTGAAGGAACAGTTGAGTGATCTCTTGGAGAAAGGCTTCATCAGACCGAGCATGTCACCTTGGGGAGCTCTGATTCTTTTCGTGAAAAAGAAAGATGGACTTCAGACAGTTGAATAAAGAAACGGTGAAAAACAAGTATCCTTTGCTGAGGATTGATGACTTGTTCGATCAGTTTCAGGGATCGGTTGTTTACTCGAAGATTGACTTATGCTCTTGTTATCACCAGTTGCGAATTAGAGACACTGATGTGTCAAAGACAGCCTTTCGGACTCGATATGGGCATTTTTAGTTTCTTGTCATTCCGTTTGGATTGACGAATGCCCCCGCTGTCTTTATGGATTTGATGAATCGCGTCTTCAGCGAGTATATCGATCGGTTCGTAATCATATTCATAGATGACATCTTGGTGTACTCGAGGAGCAAGAGAGAGCATAAGGAGCATCTGAGACTAGTATTGCAGAGATTGAGAGACTCGCAGCTCTATGCCAAATTCAGCAAGTGCGAGTTTTGGCTCGACAGGATTATCTTTTTGGGTCACGTGATTTCAGCACAAGGGATTTCTGTAGATCCGAGCATGGTCGAAGCAGTGCTTAACTGGGAGAGACCTCGAAACGTTTCAGAGATCCGTAGTTTCTTGGGGTTGACCGGCTAATATAGGCGTTTTTTTGAGAAGTTTTCTTCGATAGCCAGGCCTATGATGCAGTTGACTCAGAAAGATAAGAGATTTGTATGGACTGATGAGTGCGAGTACAGTTTTCAGACGCTGAAGGAGAAGTTGACTACTGCTCCTGTCTTGACCCTACCGTCTGGATCCAGAGGTTTCGTGGTGTGCTCCGATGCTTCTCTGAATGGCTTAGGGTGTGTTCTGATGCAGAACGGGTACGTGATTGCGTATGCATCTCGACAGCTGAAGCCTCACAAGACGAGGTACCCGGTTCATGATTTGGAGTTGGCTGCGATAGTGTTTGCCTTGACGATCTGGCGGCATTATCTCTATGGTGAAGAATTTGTGGTGTACACCGACCACAAGAGCCTGAAATATATCTTCACGCAGTCAGATTTGAACATGAGGCAGCGATGCTGGATGGAATTGCTTAAGGACTTTGATTGTGATATTCAATATCAGCCTGGGCGTGTGAACTTAGTAGCCGACGCTTTGAGTAGAATGACCCGGCCTGATATGTTAGCATCGTTGAGTATTTCGAAAGTTATGAGGAGTTGAGTACGTCTGGTTGGCGATTCCAGCCGGGTGATCAGTATTTCTTTGTTTCTTCTCTTCAGGTGGAACCGCAGGTTGTGATGAACATCAGGGAGGCGCAGAGGACCGACCCCTATATCCATGAGTTGAGGATGAAGGCGCAGTCAGGTCAGTCTGATGATTTCTCTGTTGCTTCTGATGGATGTTTGAGGTTTAGAGGGAGATTAGTAGTTTCGAACCTGATTGATTTGAAAGAGACCCTCATGAATGAAGCGCATTGTAGCCGGTACAGTGTGCATCCAGGCGAAAGAAAGATGTACCATGCCTTGAAGTCTCACTACTGGTGGGCAGGTATGAAGAGCGACATTTCTGCTTTTGTTGCTAGATGTCTGAATTGCCAGCAGGTCAAGGCTGAAAGAATGAGACCTGGTGGATTGCTCCAGAGTTTAGAGGTGCCCCAATGGAATTGGGAGCACGTTGCCATGGATTTCGTGACTCATCTTCCTCGATCGAGTAGGGGATGCGATGCGATCTTGGTGGTGATTGATAGACTTTCGAAGTCAGCCCATTTCATTCCCTATGATGTGAGGTGTTCGATGAAAAAGATGGCGAAATTGTACATCGACCATGTGGTTAGATTGCATGGAGTTCCGGTTTCGATAGTGTTTGACAGAGATCCGAGGTTCACTTCTCGCTTTTGGAAGAATCTGCAAGCAGCAATGAGTTCGAGATTGGCGATGAGCACAACCTATCACCCACAGACAGACGGACAGTCTGAGCGGACTATCCAGACTTTAGAGGATATGCTGAGAGCAGTAGTGATGGATTTCAGCGGTGGCTGGCAGGATTCGCTTTCCTTGGTAGAGTTTTCGTATAACAACAGCTACCAAGTCACTATCGGAATGGCTCCGTTTGAGGCGTTGTATGGTCGAAAGTGCTGATCCCCGATTTGTTGGGAAGAAGTTGGCGAGAGACAGCTTTCTACACCGGAGTTTGTTCAGCACATGAAGGATCAAATTGACTTGATCCGAAGTAGAATTAAAGCTGCCCAAGACCGTTTCTCTAGCTATGCTAATAGAAGACGTCGACTGTTAGAGTTTGAGGTTGGAGATCGTGTGTTTCTCAAGATTTCTCCTTTCAAGAACGTAATGAGATTCAGATTTAAAGGCAAATTGGCTCCCAGATTCGTTGGTCCCTTTGAGATTATCGAGCGGATTGGACAATTGGCTTATATACTGAGGCTGCCCAAGGAGTTAGCCGCGATTCATGACGTGTTTCATGTGTCAATGTTGAGAAAATATGAGCCGGATCCGTCCCATGTTTTGAGAACTGACGAAGTGGAGCTGGATTCTGCACTGAGTTATGTTAAATATCCAGTGCAGATTTTGGATAGGAAGGAGAAGCAGCTGAGAAACAAGATAATTCCTTTGGTGATGGTCAAATGGAGCAAGCATGGTCGAGAAGAAGCGACCTGGGAAGTTGAAGAGAAGATGAGACAGGATTGGCCTCATCTGTTTGAGCATTGATCGTGTGGAATTTCCAGGTAAATTGCTGATTTTTGCTTCGAATTTAGGTGATTTTGGTGCTGGTTTGAATGTTTGATTGTTTCTGCCTTGGTTTGTCTTTGATTTCGAGGACGAAATCTCTTAAGGTGGGGAGAATGTGAGGATTGAGAAATTCAATTAGTATTTTGAGAACTGACGAAGTGGAGCTGGATTCTGCACTGAGTTATGTTAAATATCCAGTGCAGATTTTGGATAGGAAGGAGAAGCAGCTGAGAAACAAGATAATTCCTTTGGTGATGGTCAAATGGAGCAAGCATGGTCGAGAAGAAGCGACCTGGGAAGTTGAAGAGAAGATGAGACAGGATTGGCCTCATCTGTTTGAGCATTGATCGTGTGGAATTTCCAGGTAAATTGCTGATTTTTGCTTCGAATTTAGGTGATTTTGGTGCTGGTTTGAATGTTTGATTGTTTCTGCCTTGGTTTGTCTTTGATTTCGAGGACGAAATCTCTTAAGGTGGGGAGAATGTGAGGATTGAGAAATTCAATTAGTAATTAATCGGATTTTGGTAGGATTAGTTACGGGTTGAGTTGTTGAATTTCTCTAAGTTTTGGATTCAATCGTAGCGAATTTTGGTGCAAAGCTGTTAACAGCATGCTACTGTAGCTCGCTGCTGGTGGATTTTGAATCAGCAGAGATGAAGTAAGCGTGACGCAATGAGATCTGCTGGTTTTGGTGGTTGCTGCTGGTAGACGTGATCTTCAGCGTGAGAATGATTGAGGAAGCGACACGTGTTGGTCATCGTTTTTGAGTGTTGACTATAGGATTCAGCAGTTACTTAGATAGGGCGACCAGTCGATGGGTTGAATGACCAGCCGCAGGAGTTTCCCTTATGCAACTGCTGGTGTGTGTATGCGTCGACTGGATTTGATGTAGTAGGCACAGCGACGTCGTTTGATTAAGTGAAACGATGCGTTTTGTGTATTGAGTCTGGAACCAGTCGCGGGAGGAATTGTGTTGCGACTGGGTGACTAGCTGCTGGTAGCGATACTCGCGTGTGTAACGGCGTCGTCCAGATTAGTTGAAGAGTCGCCGTTTTGTGGTATTTTGCGTAACCAGTCGACTGGTGCTTGTTTGAAGAGATTTATACCAGCTCTTGGTCTCATTTCATGCGAAACATGTTGTCTGCTGGTGTATCGCTACGGCGTCGTTTGAGTTAGTTAAACGCCGCGTTTTGGATTGTTGCGACTGGATAGTTGCGACTGGATTGTTGCGTCTGGTTGTTGCGTCTAGTTGTTGCGACTGGTTTGTTGAAGGAAGCATGAGTGCCAGTCGTAAGATTCCTACGGTTCACGACGACTGGATTGGTGATCAACAGTCGAGAGATTTGAGATGTATATATATAGAGGTGTTGATCGACACTTAGAATAACTGAGAGCCAGATATTTCTTATCTTCCTCCCCAAACCCTCGTCGAGCTACTGTTCACCGTGATTTTTCCATCGCCGATTTCCATCGCATCCAGCCTCTGTTTTTGACGAGCTTGGTGGCGCTGGATTCCCCTTGCTTAGCTCTTTCGTTTGCTACCCATTTTGAACCCTGAATCAGTGCTGGAGGAGGAACGCGAAGTGCCTTGTGTCTTCGTGTCGTGAGATTTGTGAACCTTCTACTAGCGTGAACTTTTGGGTGAGCAGTACTTTGTATTTCGAGCTCTGTTTTAGTAGTTAAAGCCTGCGTAGAAGTGTGGAATTTGGATTAGCTTCTGGCTGTAGGTTTAACGTGATTATGATTGGAATTGAGCTAAGATATTAGCTATGTTGTAACAGATTTCAGATTTCAGGAAGTTCCTGCTGCGTGAATTGAACCAGGAGAAATCTGTTAGGTAATTTGGAGAAGAAAGGTACGAATTGAGCAGCACTTACAGCTTGAGCGTGAACATGACTGAATCGATGTTGTGGAATGTGTGGTGTTGCTGTTATGTGTTTACGTGGAACAGCTGTGGAATTGATTGAACTTGATATTCTGTTTTCACGTATTATGATTGTATCAGCACTTACAGCTTGAGCGTGAACATGACTGAATCGATGTTGTGGAATGTGTGGTGTTGCTGTTATGTGTTTACGTGGAACAGCTGTGGAATTGATTGAACTTGATATTCGTTTTCACGTATTATGATTGTATGCATTGAGCATTGATATTGATTGGCATACATGCATACATATTGGGCCTTGACAGATTTGATTGATGACCCGAGCCACGTTGGAGCTGACCAACCGATGTGTTGTGCACCAGTCCAACGCTATCATCGGAGTGGTGACTGCCAGGTGCGAGCGTCTACCACTGGGCCGTGAGGGCCGACGGGCTACTTAAATCACGGACCGATGATTTCCCGGTTGATACACCATGGTATAGAGGCGACTTTACATGATTTTCCGGTTGATACACTAGCCTAGATGACTGATTCCTTGGCAGCCACATGCATTTCATAGAATTGATTGTTAGCATGTTGCATGCGTAGCTGTTTGATAGCTCTTCGTACTGAGGCTTGACCTCGTATTTGTTTTCCTGCTTTTGTCTTGTTTGGGCCTGCATTTCCCATTTGCAGGAACTTCAGGTAACCAAGCCGGACAGAGTGGAAGTTCAGCTGGTCGATCCCCGCGTCCCTGAGTCCCAGTCTATATATGATATGTATTGAACCGGGGGATGCCCCGTGTTATCATGTATTAGGGATCTGTATTTGAGTTGATATTATGTTGTTACCTGTTGCATATGAGTTTGAGTCAACTCATATTTTGAGTATTGAATACTTTGAATGTATGATTCGAGTTCAGGCCCATTGTAATTCGAAAAATTTTTAAGCCCTGATTTTAAGCTTCCATGTTTATGCGCTTATTATGTGTTAATCATTAGTAATTAGCACGGGGCCTGACATATGATTTGCTTTCGTTATTTCCAGACTTTACCTGCTGGGCCTTTGGCTCACTAGTTTTCATTGAGTGCAGGTAATGAGCAAATAGGAGCTGGAGAGAGCTGAACAGAATGGAAGGATGTGTTTATCGTGGACATCAGATTTCAGCGTTTCTTTTGGTTCCAGATTTCACGTTTTCCTTTTTGTGTTATACAGTATTGTACCAAACCTTTGCAGTTGTTTTAAATCACAACAGATCTCTAGTTTAGTTATTTTGTAAGAAAACTGTTTCCAGACTTCATTATGAACAAATGTAACCATTTTGTTTAAATTACCAGATTTCTATTTCCGCGCCTTTTAGTTATGGGATTTGATTCTCGTTTCAATCCAATAAGTTAGTAGCGATCCTTTATTTTGGATGTTGAAATCTTTATGACTTTCAATTGAACCCCAAAACTTCTAAATTATTCTAAGAAAAGTACGGGTCGTTATAGTTGGTATCAGAGCAATGGTCCTTGAGATAAACACACTTCCAGTCTAGGCAGATCTCTCCAGCCACTTCTAAATTGTGAGTTTTATTTCATGTTCTAGCATATAGTAATCTCTCATAATAGAATTGTGGTGGATTTGGGCTACCCTTTACAGATATGTCAGGACGAGGCAGTGGAAGAAGAAGTTTTACAGCAGAGGACAATGAATCTGAAGGATTAAACCCTGTCCTCAGCAGTATGGCTCAACTATTAGAACAACTAGTTGATCAAACCTCTAATGGGAATGGTCATTCGTCAAGTAGAGTTATTAGTAGAGAAGATCCTCAAGAGAAGTTTAGGAGGCAGAGACCTCAAGAATTTTCTGGCACTACCGATCCCCTAGTGGCAAAAAGCTGGATTAAATCCTTGGAAGTAATATTTGATTATCTGCGTCTAACAGAACTCGAGAGGCTCCGGTGTGCAATCTATATGCTGAGGGGAGATGCGATGATGTGGTGGGAAGGAGCCAAGTTAACTGTGGACTTGGAAATTCTTACCTGGGAAGAATTTAAGAGAGTCTTCTTTGAGCAATACTTTACTGTTGATGTTAGAGAACAGTTACAGAGTGAATTCTTAACTTTGAAGCAGGAAGGAATGGCAATGCGTGATTATATCCGCAAGTTTGAGAGGGGGTGCTATTTTGTTCCACTGATAGGGACAAATGCAGATGCTAAGCTTCGCCATTTCATCAATGGGTTGAAGCCCATGATTAAACACGATGTTTGGTTGGCAGAACCTATAGATTATAGATCAGCTATTAATAAAGCTCTACGGGCAGAACAAGATTGGAAAGCAATCGATGATGAAAGACAATTAAAGAGGCAGGCTTTCCAACAGAATGATCGTAGGAAATTAAAGAAGCAAAACAACAATCAACAAGGATCGCAAGGGAAAGGACCAATTGCTGCACAACCAATCTCTGCGATTCCAAATACAGGGAATATACTGCCATGTCCTACTTGCAAGAAGAATCATAAGGGGCAGTGTCTTCAGGGACAAAATGTATGTTATACTTGTGGTAAACCAGGCCACATGTCGAGAAAAAGAAACAGCAACAACTTATTACCAGTAGGGAATACGTGATGACTACTGAAGAAGCTCCAGTAGATACCACCTTGGTGACGGGTAAAATTTTTGTTGACAACATGTCTACTATAGCTTTGTTAGATTCTGGTGCGACTAATTCGTTTGTATCGGAAAGATTTTCTAAGAAATTGCTTATTAAACCAGTAAAGGTAAATGTAGGATACTGTTCAGGTTCCTACAGGAGAAATTATAGTAACCAATCGGGAGATTCAAAACATAGAAATTAAGTTACAGGGAAATATAGTCTACACAGATTTGATAGTATTGCTTATGGTTGAGTTCGATTTCATTTTGGGAATAGATTGGTTAACGAAACATGAAGCTGTTATAAATTTTAAACAGAGGTCTGTTGATATTAAGATACCAGGCGGGATTTCATTTTCATTCAAAGCTGATAACTTTGATAAAGCCCTTAAGATAATATCAGCAATGAAAGCTCAGAAGTGTTTAAGAAACGGATGTCAGGGATATTTGTGAATGCTATATCCTTAGAATCCGAAAAAAAAATTAAGTTGGAAGATGTACATGTCGTAAGAGAATTTCCAGATGTATTTCCAACAGATCTCTCAGGTTTACCTCCAAATCGAGAATTAGAAATTACCATCGATTTAGTACCAGAAGCCGCTCCAATTTCGAAGCCTCCCTATAGACTTGCTCCTAAGGAAATGAAAGAACTAAAAGACCAGATTCAAAACTTATTAGACAAAGGATTCATTAGACCCAGTACATCGTCTTGGGGTGCACCAGTGCTGTTCGTGAAGAAGAAAGATGGGGGTATGCGTTTATGTATTGATTACAGGGAATTGAATAAATTAACGATTAAGAATAAATATCCTCTCCCTAGAATCGACGATTTATTCAACCAATTACGAGGAGCTGTAGTATTTTCCAAGATAGAACTGAGATCTGGTTATCACCAGTTACGGGTAAAAGAAGCAGATGTCTTTAAAACAGCTTTTAGGACAAGATATGGCCATTATGAATTTTTAGTTATGCCATTTGGATTAACTAATGCGCCATCTGTGTTTATGGATTTAATGAATCGGGTATTTCAACCTTTCCTAGATAAATTTGTGATAGTGTTCATAGATGATATCTTGATTTACTCGAAGAATAGAAGTGAACACGAAGAAAACCTTAGAGAAGTCTTGCAGATTTTAAGAAGTAAACAGTTATTTGCTAAGTTTAGCAAATGTGAGTTCTGGATTGAGAAAGTTGTATTTTTGGGACACAAAGGAATAGAAGTATATCCTTCTAAAGTGGAAGCTGTTCGAGATTGTCATGTACCTACGAGTGTCACAGAAATCCGTAGTTTCTTAGGACTTGCGGGTTATTATCGAAGATTCATAGAAGGGTTTTCGAAGATTGCTGTTCCATTAATAGCTTTGACTAAGAAGAACGTTAAGTATAATTGGACTCCAGAATGCCAATCTAGTTTTGAGAAATTAAAACTTGCATTAGTTGAAGCCCCTGTTCTAACTTTACCATCAGAGAAAGGGAATTTTGTGATCTATACGGATGCATCGAAGACAGGGCTAGGAGCTGTTCTAATGCAGGAGAGGAAGGTAATTTCTTACGCTTCGAGACAATTGAAAGTTCATGAGAGAAATTATCCTACGCATGACCTTGAATTAGCAGCGGTAGTTTTCGCATTAAAAATCTGGAGACACTATCTTTACGGTGAGAAATGCGAAATCTTTACAGACCATAAGAGCCTTAAGTATTTCTTTACCCAGAAAGAGCTAAATATGAGACAAAGGAGATGGCTTGAATTGGTTAAAGACTATGATTGTGTAATTAGCTATCATCCCGGTAAAGCTAACGTAGTAGCAGATGCGTTAAGTAGAAGGAATGTGGGGTTGGCACAGATCTCAGTTCAGATTCATCTAGCATTGGAGATTAACAGATTTGAATTGGGAATAGTTAATAAGGAGAACGCTGCCAAGCTATCAATTCTTACGATCCAATCAACTTTAAAAGATAGGATTAGATAAGGTCAAACGAAGGATGATCAACTCCAGAAATGGAAGAAGCAAGATGAAAACGAGGAACGAGTCTGTATGGGGTGGAAGAAGGAATTGTCAAATACCAAGATCGATTATGGGTACCGCGCACAGATAATTTGTGCAATGAGATTATGAACGAAGCCCATAACTCGCCGTATTCCATTCATCCAGGAGGAACAAAGATGTTTAAGGATTTGCAAGCTCTGTTTTGGTGGCCAGGAATGAAACGTGACATTTGTAGGTTTGTTGCTGAATGTCTAACATGCCAACAAGTTAAAGCGGAACACCAAAGACCTGCAGGAATGTTGAAACCGCTTCCTATACCTATTTGGAAATGGGATAACATATCAATGGACTTCGTAGTAGGATTACCCAGAACAGTTCAAGGATTTAATGCAATTTGGGTGATAGTGGATAGATTAACTAAGTCTGCACATTTTCTTTCTGTAAAGCAAACTTACGATTTGAATAGATATGCAGAGTTGTATATTAAGGAGATAGTCAGAATTCACGGGATTCCAAGTTCTATAGTCTCAGATAGAGACCCCAGATTTACTTCAAGATTCTGGAAAAGTTTGCACCAAGCCTTAGGCACAAAATTAACTTTCAGTACAGCGCTCCATCCTCAAACCGATGGACAATCAGAAAGAGTAATTCAAATACTGGAAGATTTTTTACGGCTAGTGTTCTTGATTTTTTGAAAAGTTGGGATTCTAAATTACCGTTGATTGAGTTTGCCTACAACAACAGTTACCAAGCTTCGATAGAAATGGCACCATTGTTGGGGAACCGTGGATCCGGATCACGCCTCCCGGCGAGGCAGCGGAAGAACAAAAAAGATACCGGGAGACGATCAATACAATAAATTACAAACATTCTATGACATTCATAGGGCGTTTAAGATTGCTACCTTGCTGGCAACTCGTGCCTGGCTCCGACCGATTTCTCGAGGAAACCGGCACTTCACGGTAGGCGGCGGTAGATAACGTCAATCAGATCCACGACCGGAGACGGGATTCCTTCGTCAGCCTGCACTAGAAGGCCTGACGAGATCGGCGCGGACGGATTCTCCTCGTCAAGATTGGCCGGAAAAAATTTTCCGGCGAAGAGAGGCGACGGCGGCGGCGCACAGCGGCGGCGGCGGCTTTTGAGGAGAGGAAGGGGGCGGTGCTTGATGCTTAGGGTTAGGGTTAATGCTTAAGTGTTTTATGATTAGGTCTAAGTCTATATTAAATAGACTTGGTGATGGGTTTGGATCCGGCCCAACGGGCCCGGTTCCAACGGATGAACATTCGGTTCATCCCCATCACCGAGACTTCATCGTAACTCCGATCGCCGATCAGATCGGACGGATCGACTCAGTTTCCAAAACTGAATACTATGATCTGAAAAACCATTTTTCAGAACCCCAAATGACCGTTTTGCCCCTCAACAGCGGGAAATCCCGATTTGACCCCTGTTGACTTTTATGAAGTCGCACTCCCCAAAATCCTCTTCTCATGCTCAACGCATTGAGCTCAGTATCCGTGCGGGAATCTTGAATCCAGTACTTGTGTGACCCTCAATGGTTCAGGGATACAGCTAGCCGTGGGCCCACAACCATTGTGGCTCCGGAATCACAATTCCGGACCTGCCCAACGGATAATGGTAAAAGCGTCTAGCAACATCGCCCCATGATCCCCTAGGTATCACTGATAGTGCCTGCAAGAACCAGTTGGTCGTGGTTAGCGCACAGTACGGTCCTTTCAATCCATATATCCCGATCAGATCAACGACCATTGGTAAATCGAGAGTCGCTATAGATCCGATAGCTATGCATACATCTTGGAGATCAAATAGTGACATCGCTAGTGTAACTAGGTAAACACATTTACCTAAAACACTTCTAATACTCTGGCCAGAGATTTATACACTATTATCCCCTCAGATAGCATAGGATATCCACGCATGTCTGCGAGCGGCGAATCCTCAACAACGATGCATCGACTCCTACATGCATCGGGGTCTCACCCAATCCCGACGCCTTATGACCCCAAGAGAGTCGGCAAACGGGTCAAAGTGAGACGCCTATCACGTAGAGTCTCAATGACGTTTCGAGTCATGAGGACTAATCAGTACAACCAAGACCTCAGACTTATCCACTCGACAAATCGTAACCACTTGGAAAGTCCGAACGAGGGTAGTTAGATAAATCACCAGGTCACTATCTATCTGCATGCTCAGAACATCACAATATTCCCTACCAATGAAACATGGTACTTCACATCGCAGATACTAGTCTCGGGCTCGGGCGGCCTTATCCTCATTTTGACGGCCCAATCGACTAGGAACATGTTCAGAATACACAGTGACTATTAGATGTGTTTCATGATAGCCGTCATACCCACTATCACATCTAACATACACTTTAGTGTATTCTAGGTCTTTACTCAACGCAATTGTTAATCATCATACAACACAATGAAAGTAAATAGCGCCATATAAATAAATGCGAATATCATATATAAAGATTGTCATACACAAGAGTCTATGAACCCACACGCCACAAGTTGGCTAGTTGGGCATCTACTCTAACAATCTCCCACTTGCCCTAAAGCCAACTACTCATCAGACACAGTCCCATTGTTTCGCTATGTTTTTCAAACAACGGTCCAGGCAAGGGCTTCGTAAGTGGATCAGCAACGTTGTCTGCAGAGGCGACTCTCTCAACTACTATGTCGCCTCTAGCCACAATATCCCGGATTATGTGGTATTTCCTCAGTATGTGTTTGGATCTTTGGTGAGACTTAGGCTCCTTTGCTTGCGCAACGGCACCCGTGTTGTCGCAGTACATCGGGACTGGACCAAATCCATTAGGAATGACGCCCAACTCTTGGATGAAATTCCTTATCCAAACGGCCTCCTTAGCAGCAGCTGATGCTGCGATGTACTCAGCCTCAGTGGTTTAATCCGCGATGGTGTCTTACTTGGAACTCTTCCAAGAGACAGCACCACCATTGATCATGAATACAAATCCAGAGGTTGATTTCGAATCATCCACGTCACACTGGAAGCTAGAATCAGTGTAGCCTTCCAGTTTACCCCATAGACCATGAACATATTCTTAGTTCTTCGTAAGTAATTAAGAATATCCTTCACGGCCTTCCAATGCAATTGGCCGGGGTTGGCCTGGTAGCGGCTCGTGACACTCAGAGCATATGCGACATCCGGTCTAGTCGAGATCAGGCCATACATAATACTACCTATTGCCGAGGCATATGGCACACGTGTCATACTCTCTATCTCCTCATCAGTCTTCGGACACATAGACTTAGATAGAGTGACCCCGTGGCACATAGGTAAGTGTCCTATCTTGGACTCTTCCATAGAGAACCTCTTAAGTATGGTATCGATGTAGGTAGCTTGGGTGAGTCCGAGCATCCGTTTAGATCTATCCCGATAGATCTGTATTCCAAGAATATAGGATGATTCACCCATTTCCTTCATCGAAAATCTACTAGACAACCATACTTTAGTTGACTGCAGCATTCCTACATCATTCCCAATGAGTAGAATGTCATCAACATAAAGTACGAGGAACGTCACAGCGCTTTTAACTACCTTCTTGTATACGCATGGATCCTCGGGATTCTTGATGAAACCAAATTCCTTAATTGTTTCATCGAATCTCATGTTCCAACTTTGCGATGCTTGTTTGAGACCGTAGATCGATCTCTGAAGCTTGCATACCTTATGCTCGCTTCCAACAGATGTGAAACCCTCAGGCTGCGTCATATAGATCTCTTCCTTAATGTTTCAATTAAGGAACGCAGTTTTCACATCCATTTTCCATATCTCATAGTCGTACCATGCGGCTATGGCTAACAAGATTCTAATTGACTTGAACATTGCGACTGGCGAGAATGTTTCATCATAGTCAACACCTTGTCTTTGAGTGTAACCTTTCGCGACCAGTCGTGCCTTGTAGGTCATTACCTTACCATCATGCTCAAGTTTCCTCTTGTATACCCATTTACACCCAATAGGAACAATTCCTTCAGGAGGGTTAACAAGAGTCCAAACTTGGTTAGCATGCATTGAGTCAAACTCAGACTGCATTGCTTCAAGCCACAAGTTAGAATCAGCATCGGAAATTGCCTCCTTGAAAGTCCTTGGATCAGATCCAACAACTTGATCACTTTGATCATCTTCAAGGAGAAAACCATATCTCTCAGGAGCCCTAGGAACCCTTTCGGATCTCCTAGGTGCGACCATCTCTGGTATTGGCTCTGTGGGTGCGGGAGACTCACCTGGTACTTCGATTGGATCTCGAACCTCTTCGAGCTGAAATTCCCTTTCCATAAAGGTGGCATTCCTAGAAACAAACACTTTTGTTTCGCTCGGATAGTAGAAGTAGTATCCAATGGAATTCTTTGGATACCCAATGAAGTAGCATAAGATGGATCTCGTATCCAGCTTATCTCCCACTGTCTGCTTCATGTAAGCAGGACATCCCCAAATCCTCATAAATGAGTACTTGGGTGGTTTGCCCATCCATATCTCATATGGAGTCTTATCCACTGCCTTGGTGTGGACATTGTTCAACAACATTACGGCCGTTTCGAGCGCATAGCCCCAAAACGAGGTAGGAAGCTCAGTGAAGCTCATCATATATCGGACCATGTCCAACAAGGTCCGATTACGATGCTCCGCTACACCATTGAGATGTGGTGTGGCCGGAGGGGTCCACTTAGAGTGAATCCCATTCTCTTTCAGATAGTCTTGAAATTCAGCACTTAATTATTCACCACCTCGATCGGATCGAAGTGCTTTAATACTTTTACCTAATTGATTTTCTACTTCATCCTTGAATTCTTTGAACCTTTCAAAAGATTCAGACTTGTACTTCATCAAGTACAAGTACCCATACCTAGAGTAATCATCGGTAAAGGTGATGAAGTATGTGTGACCATATTTAGTACCAATACTAAACGGGCCGCACACATCAGTATGGATCAAATCCAATAGGCCTTGAGCACGCTCACCCTTGCCCTTGAAGGGTTGCTTGGTCATCTTTCCCTTAAGACAAGATTCACAAGTCGGTAGGGAGTTAATGTCTGACATATCAAACATGTCACTGCTAACTAACTTGTTCATCCTACTTAGAGAAATGTGACCTAGCCTAGCGTGCCAAAGTTGTGCTGGGTTCAAGTTATCATGTTTCCGTTTAATCGTTGTTGTATGTGCTTCGACATCGCGAGTTGGAACGTCTTTTAATTTTAAGGTGTATAAATCGTTTTCGCGTTCCCCAATTCCAATTAAACATTCATTCTTGTAAATATTGCAAATCGAATTAGCAAACATACAATAATATCCATCACTATCAAGCATAGAAATAGAAATAATGTTCTTTATTAATTCGGGAACAAATAAAACGTTTCTCAATAACAACTTAAAATCAGAAGATAGAAATAAATGAACATCTCCTATAGCTACTGCAGCAACTCTTGCTCTATTGCCAAGCCTCAAGTGGGTCTCACCCTCTCTAAGACATCGGCTTCTTGTCATCACCTGCAAATCATTTCAGATATGAGATCCACATCCGGTATCAAGTACCCAAGAATTCGAATTAAGAGACATATTTATTTCAATATAGAACATACCTTTCACAGTTCGCAACTGCTCGAGGTACTCCTTGCAGTTCCTCCTCCAATGCCCAGCCTTGTGGCAGTGGTGGCAAACATCCTCAGACTTGTTTGGTTTTGAATCCTTTGCCTTTGGCTTCTTGGCGGACTTTTCCTCCTTCGCAGGAGCAGAACGCTTCTTGCTCTTGCGTCGGGGTCCCTTCTTCGCAGAGGAAGAGGAGCCCAGAAGGAGGACGGGTTTGTCCTTCTTTATGGTTCCTTCGAACACTACAAGCATGTTAACCACCTCTTCAAGGGTGGCTGTCAGCTTGTTCATGTTGAAGTTGACCACAAAGGGGTCAAATGCAGCGGGTAGCGAGAGGAGAAGTACATCCACCGACAGCTCGTGTGGAAGTGCGATATCAAGGCCCGACAGCTTTTCAACGAGCCCAATCATACGAACCTTTGGTTTTGAAGCCTTTGCCTTCGGCTTCTTGGCGGACTTTTCCTCCTTCACAGGAGCAGAACGCTTCTTGCTCTTGCGTCTGGGCCCCTTCTTCGTAGAGGAAGAAGAGGCCAGAAGGAGGACGGGTTTGTCCTTCTTTATGGTCCCTTAAAACACTACGAGCATGTTAACCACCTCTTCAAGGGTGGCTTCCAGCTTGTTCATGTTGAAGTTGACCACAAAGGGGTCAAATGCAGCGGGTAGCGAGAGGAGAAGTACATCCACCGACGGCTCGTGTGGAAGTGCGATATCAAGGCCCGACATCTTTTCAACGAGCCCAATCATATGAACCCCATGCTCGCGGACCGAAGTCCCATCGCGCATGCGGCTTGTCATAAGCTCCTTGACAGCCGTGAACCTCTCATGTCGAGAGTTCTCCCCGTACAGTTCTTTGAGATGAAAAAGTATGGCAGAGGCATACTTTGTCTTCTCAAAGCGCCGTTGCATTTCGTTGGACATCGATGCCATCACATAGCATCGAGCTTTAACCTCGTCGTCCCGCCATTGGTTAAGCGTAATCAGCTCCTCGGGGCTGATATCGGCAGGGGTTTCCTCCGGAGGGCACTTCTCTATCGTATAGAGGAGCTTCTCCGAAGCCAATACAAGATTGAGGTTGCGGAGCCAGTCTTGGTAGTTCAGACCGGTGAACCTGTTGCTATCCAGTATAGCAGCGAGCAGGTTTTTCATCAAAACCATTTTATAAGCAGTAATACTGAAAAGAAAACAGACATACATTACTAACTATATATAAAATAATCACTAAGACATAAAACAAGGTCGTTAAGTTTTATGAATTACCCTCTCACTATTTTAACGATTTCACCACCCTCTAATGAAATCGAGAAATCAGGTTTCTTTAGTGGGTACACGGAGCCCAATTAAGCGATCATGGACCCGAATAATATCAGCCATCCATGAACCCCAAAAGGTAGTTTCCGATTGCAACCGGTGCAACCTCCATGTATTCACCTCACGTCCAGTAAGGGCCCAATAATATGACGCCGTTTACTATCACGTGTCAACATGACCCATCAATGTTGAGTCGTGAAGGACGGTCCCCTTAACGTCCCCAATAATATGAGCCAACGTTAAAAGGAGTTCCCACCGACTCACAATGATTGTCAATGGCGTGGACAGCTTTCCGGCATACATGACCCCCTCAATAATATGAGCCGGGCCATGTATACGGGTAGCATCGACGTACACCCATTGTTGATGGAAGGTAGGGAAACTTAAACAATTTTAAATACCCTTTAGTTTATCGAATAAAAATTTATCTTTGTATAAGTTTTAAATCATATTTAAAAAGAGGGATTTTATTTTGAAAAACTTTGGTCTCATGCATTTATTTTAAATCAAATTTAAAAACATGCAACATGCGGATTTAACTAAACTATATATAAACATATATAAATATATTGGGATGATCGATCGCGAGAGCTATGCGGTCTGTGGTTGCCAGCCACGGACCTGGGTCCAATCCTAGGGGTAATGCAACATGAAATGCAATCCTATTACAATGCTTCCGGTTTTACAGATCTTCGGTCTTCAATATGATGATCGATCGCGAGAGCTATGCGGTCTGTGGTTGCCAGCCACGGACCTGGGTCCAATCCTAGGGGTAATGCAATATGCAATGCAATCCTATTACAAAGCTTTCCGGTTTTACAGATCTTCGGTCTTCAATATCTTGATCGTCATCTCCACCGTCTTCGGATGTCCTCCCACTAAATCTAGTAACTTTACATAAATTTACCATGACATACAAGGGATACATTTATCAAGGGGTGGGAACGGGCCACAAACAGGCCCACTTTAAATGATAATCAAAATATTAATACAAACCGAATCACAAAAACCTATCGCATACACCTAACAAATTGGGCACG
>KV018220.1:149314-177698 GCA_001598015.1 Dorcoceras hygrometricum
AGGTCCGGAATTGTGATTCCGGAGCCACAATGGTTGTGGGCCCACGGCTAGCTGTATCCCTGAACCATTGAGGGTCACACAAGTACTGGATTCGAAACTCCCACACGGATACTCAGCTCAATGTGTTGAGCACGAGAAGAGAATTTCGGGAAGTACGACTTCCTAAAAGTCAACAGGGGTCAAACCGGGATTTGACTCTGTTGAGGGGCAAAACGGTCATTTTGCTATTTGGGGTTTGATAATCTGAAAAATTGTTTTTCACATCATTACATTCAGTTTTGGAAACTGAGTCGATCGGTCCGATCTGATCGGCGATCGGAGTTACGATGAAGTCGCAGCGATTTGTATCGTCATTTGGACCCGGGCCCGTTGGACCGGCCCAAGTCCAACTTTAGTCTATTTAATTAGAATAATTGACTTAATTAAAGAAAACACAACAAAACATAACCCTAGACTCAAAACCCTAAGCACCGCCGCCTCCCTCTCTTCTCCAAGCCGCCGCCGCCGCCGCCGCCCTTGCGCCGCCGCCGCCGCCGCCGCCGCCACTTCGCCGGTAACTGTTTCCGGCCAGTTCGACGTGGAGAATCCGATCGTGCTGATCTCGTCACGCCTTCTAGTGCAGTCTGACGAAGGAGTCTCGGATCTGGTCGTGGACCGGATTGACGTAACTACCGCAATCTACCGAGAAGCGCCGGGTTCTTGAAACACCGGTTGGAGCCAGGCACAAGTGCCAGAGAGGTAACTCGTTGAAACACCCTATGTATGGTTGATACATATGATTGATTTGTTTTTCGTATTGATCGCATCCCGGTTAAATTTTTGTTCTTCCGCTGCCTGCCGGGGTGCGGATCCGGATCCTTCCAACAACCCGATCCCGCAACCAGCAGCTACGAGAACTCCTAGACTCTACACCCCTCGGCTGTTTACTCAGAACTTGTTTAACGTCTCTGTTCAAAGACTACATACACAGAGTTTAACGTCTTCGTGCTTGGACGGGAACTGATTTGCATTTATGTTTTGAGATTCATTCACTATACAATGAATGTGAATGAATCTCTGTGTGTGAGTTTTTTACAATGAAGCGCTCAACTCTCTGTTTCTTTATTTCTCACACACTAGGGAAGTTGCTTCTACAAAAGCTGATTCTAGCTCAGCTGTCAACTGCAATAAGCTTCTCTTCGAATGATGGTCGACAGCTTCGCTTCTGGTTCATTTTCCCTTTGATTGTTGTCTCCTTTTGATTTAATCTTTTCTGTGCGACAACAACTTTTTACAGCCACACTCTTCAATGGCGTTGTTCTCGTATATAAGCCTCTGTTTGAATTCAATTCGTTGGACACAAATTCTTCCCATTTGAAATATGCTCTGTAAAGTACCGACCGGGAGTTGTCCTTGTGTCCTTTCTTTTGCCGGCTTATTGTCGTCTTCAACATTTGAAATAAGCTCAGCAGTTGACATCCAGCTTTAGTAATTCTTCATAATATAATTCGTCAACTGCTTCGCTACTGGTCGAAACTTCAACTGCTGCGACTGGATTAATCTTCTGCTGACATCTTAATCGCAACAGCTGATTTCTTCTCTCTATGCTCTACTGCTGATTTCATCGTTGCGTCTGGATCACTGTAGTTATCTGCTGGTTTCTCTTAGAAGAAGTACCTGCTGGTTTTGTCATCGCAAACCATCTACTGAATCTTAGCGCGAAGGCTAAACGCTGTCGTATCCATTTATCCAAACGACATCATTTTTATATCGCTAACTTCGAGTACCAACTGCTGGTTCAACTGTAGCTCACTGCTGATTGTGATGTCGTCACTTCTGATGTCATCATCGCTGATCTAGCTCTTGCGCTTCTTGTCGACTAGTGATATTGCTGATGTCATCTTTGCTGCTCATAGCTTCCTCCAGTAGATAAGCTGACGTCATCATTGCTGATACCAGCTCTTCTTAACAACAGCGATGCTGACGTCATCGTTGCTGATCACAGCTCCCTCCATTAGACATGCTGACGTCATCATCGCTGATTCAAAATCTTGTTAGCGCTCCAGCTGGTTCATCTCTCCTTAGTGTTCCAGCTGGTTCAAGACTTTAACTATTCATCTTCTTCTTCGAACCTTTCTCCAGCCTTTAGCGAATATCACAGCTGTTGGACTAAATCTGACTCAACTTTGGACGTCTCCATTGCTAATCCAGCTGCCGTCTAAATGATAAGCCAAAACAACTGTGAACTTTATCTTGTAAATCATCGACTGGACATATTCTGCTTCATGACATTTTTCTTCGATAGCTAGTATCTGTACACTAAGTAGAATTGTTAGAAACACAATAACAAGTTTTGTGTAATTCAAAATTCAATCTGGATCTGTTGACGCAGAACCATCAGTTCATTTAAAACAGATTTCATCCTTTACTTCTTCAATACTTCTTCGATTGAGACAGAAAGAATAGATTCGGATTCCTCATTCATTTCCGAATCATTTAAAAGATTTATTCGATTCAATTGATAGATTCAAGTAGTATCTTTATTCAGTTTTAATTTTCGCAAGCATTATAGAAAACTTTGAAGTATTTCAGAACATCACTAGACAAGAGAAAACCAGTAAACGTATAAAGGAAAGAAAACATATTTCACGAAAGAAAGAAAGAGCAGAAGGTTTTAAGAAATGTTTTAAGTTGTGACAACAAAAAGGGTCCCCAGGAAGGATTAGGATTACGGTTGACGAACTGTATACCCCTTCAAAAAAAACCAAGGAAGGATCAGGATTATGGATCGACAGATATATATACCCCTTCAACAATGAGCCATAGTGCTAAGACTGATATCAGGAGTTTGATCAAACGAAATGGACCAAATGTTTAAAGTGTTGTCGTAATTTCGGAAAGTGAATAAAGAGCACAAGTGTGATTTTAATCGCAGCTATAAAGTATGGTTAAAGAAAATGTTTTCAGAATTGATTCATGTTTTATTCTTTCATTTACTTTCAGATTTCACAGTTATGTTTTACGCTTGTTTGTTCTTAAGCGTATTCAAAGTTTCAGACTCCAGTATGTATTAGCTAGTGAACGATTGTATGATTTGCTTTCGTTATTTCCATACCTCCTGGGCCTTTGGCTCACTAGTTTTCATTGAGTGCAGGTAATGAGCAAATAGGAGCTGGAGAGAGCTGAACAGAATGGAAGGAGGTGTTTATCGTGGACATCAGATTTCAGCGTTTATTTTGGTTCCAGATTTCACGTTTTCCTTTTTGTGTTATACAGTATTGAACCGAACCTTTGCAGTTGGTTTAAATCACAACAGATTTCTAGTTTAGTTATTTTGTAAGAAATATGTTTCCAGACTTCATTATGAACAAATGTAACCATTTTGTTTAAATTTCCAGATTCCTATTTCCGCGCCTTTTAATTATGGGATTTGATTCTCATTTCAATCCAATAAGTTAGTAGCGATCCTTTATTTTGGATGTGCGAAATCTTTATGACTTTCAATTGAACCCAAAAACTTCTAAATTCTTCTAAGAAAAGTACGGGTCGTTACCCCTTGTGCTCCAAAGGAGTCTTCGAATAGACTAAGATGTCGTCGATGAACACGATCACAAACTGATCAATAAACTCATGGAAAACTCGATTCATCAAATCAATAAAGACTGCAGGGGCATTAGTCAATCCAAACGGCATAACCAAAAACTCATAATGCCCGTACCTCGTACGAAAAGCAGTCTTCGCGACATCTTGTTCTCTCACTCTCAGCTGATGGTACCCTGAACGAAGATCAATCTTTGAATACACCTCAGAACCTTACAACTGATCAAACAGATCATCGATTCTCGGTAACGGGAAATTGTTCTTCACAGTGGCTTTGTTCAACTGGCGGAAATCAATGCACATCCGCATTGAGCCATCCTTCTTCTTCACAAACAAGATGGGCGCTCCCCATGGCGACATACTAGGTCGGATAAAACCTTTCTCCAGCAAGTCATCTAACTGCACCTTGAGTTCTCTCAACTCCATAGGCGCTAGACGATACGGGGCACGTGAAATCGGAGCTGTGCCAAGCACCAGCTCTATGCTGAAGTCAATCTCCCGCCTCGGAGGAAAACCAAGAATCTCCTCCGGAAACACATCCGGGAAATGTCGCACCACGGGAACGTCACTGAGATGAACGCGGGAAGAAGAAGAAGCATCCAAAGCGTAGATCATAAAGCCAGCATTCCCCAAGGACAACAAGCTGAACATCTCCCCTAAAGCACACAATCCCATGGAAACAGTCCACGGAGGCCCTATAGTTGGACAGCACATCCATCCCAACTATGCAATCGAAATCCCAAAGCATCAAACGGATCAAGTTCGCTAACAGGACATGCTCACCAAACCGCAACACACCATCCAACAAAACCTTCTGGGAGAACAGGCTCACACCACCAGGGGTAGAAACAGAAATGGCATCGTGCAAAGAAATGGTACACAGACCATGCTCAACAACAAACGAATCAGAAATAAACGAATGCGATGCACCGGTGTCAACAACACACGTGCAGGAAAATCATAAACAAGGCAAGTACCTACGATCACTCGACTCGGTGTCTCCTCGGCCTGCTCCCTAGTGATGGCGTTAACCTGAGCATGCTGGGGTCCAGAGAAGAAAGGCTGAGACGATTGTCTGAACCGCGATGGACCAGGCTGCTGAAACGGCCTAAACTGAGGCTCACCCAATCGGGGCTGCTGAAACTGAGGGGAACGACCCCTAGACTGACCTCCACGACCTTGAGGCTGGGCCGAGGTCTGCTGTGATCCAGCTGACGGACACACTCTCGAAAAATGCCCGTACTGACCACAAAGGTTGCAGGAACCCTGCACACCTACACACTGAGTGGAAGGATGCTTTCCACCGCAGAAGCCGCAAAACTCAGTCCGAGATCCACTGCTACTCGAACTTCCTGAACCAGAAGAGCTAGAACCCGACTTATTCTTGAACTGCTGACCTCGGGGTTGAAACCTCTGACGGCCAGACTGCTGAGCCATCTGTTGCTGCTGCTGCTGGGGCTGATAGGCTGACTGGGAGGACTGTGAAGACTGCGCTCCCTGAATAGCAGGACGACCACCCTGCGCTGCCTGCTGCCTACGAGCACGACGACTACCCAAACCTTCCTCAATGTCGATGGCACTGTCCACATCCTCAGCGTAAGTCTTGGGCTTACTAGTCAAAACCATCTGATACAACTCTTGATTCAAGCCCTCACGAAATCGAGTCCGCTTGGCCCTCTCCCGGCCAGAAACATTGGGAACATATGCCAACAGAGAAGAAAACTTCCTAGCATACTCCCTAACAGTCATCGAACCATGCTCCAGATGATCGAAATCCCGCTCCCGGGCGTTCACATAAGACTCGGGCACATACTCCTGCCGGAAGGTCTCGCAAAAACTATCCCAAGAGATCCCAACACCGGTCTCAAACAAGGTACTCGAAGCGCCTCGCCACCAGCGCTCTGCAGCCTTCCTAAGCAAGAGGGTCGCTAAACTCAGCCGAAGATCATCATCATACTGCACCCGATCAAAAAGACCAATGATGTTACGGAGCCAGGAGTCCGCATCCTCACTGGACTCATCACCATTAAAAACTGGAGGGTTCATCCGCTGAAACCGTGCTATAACAACATCCATCCGCTCCACCGGGGGAGGCAAGTAACCAACTTCCTCCTCCTCCTCATGTCTACTACGAGAACGGCTAGGAGCGCTACGCCGATCCTCATTCTGTCCTGCCGATTCCTCAAACTGCCCCTACCTCTGCCACGACGTCTAGGCGGCATCTACGAAAACACTCAACAGGATCAAGAAAAATAGAACAGATACAGCATAGATAGCACAAATATGCAGCACGTAATCACATAAGTCAAGCACATACAACACACAACACTGTGCCTGGACTCAAGTGTGATCAAAGAAATTGAGCTTATCCCAACTTAAGCGCTGATACCAAAAATGTCAGGCCTTGTGCTCTATACAAAGTAAAAACACCAAAACACATGCGGAAGCTATCAAAAAGCAGGTAAAATTTTTGCGTTTGGCCTGACGGTTTAAAACAATATAATTTAAAATAACACGATACTCAAAATAGAATCCCAGCTTACGAAAATCACAACACTAACAGTATAGCATAAAACAAGTTTCAGACTCCAACAATCAAATACACCAACGAAGCACAGGGCATCTCCCTGGCTAACTGGACCGATACATATAAATATCCTATACGCTACTGGGATACTCTAACCGCCTCCTGGGGCACCTCCAGCTGGGCTAGCTCCACGACCAGCTGAGTAAACTGGACAACACAACAGGCAAGGAAAACAAACCAAGCCCCAGAGGGACATGGGGTCAAACCCCAGTACGGAGAGCAACTATAAAACAGCAATAAACAGCAAGAATAAAATGCAGATGCTATGCATGAGGAAGGAGACAACAGCTCAACGGAATCTGCAACAGAATATGTGGCCACGGTGAGTGTAGGACATGTGGGTGCTACCCACTCACCCCTACTCTCCCACCCTTACCAGACGCATCAACAAATCAACCTGCCGTTGCCTCGCTCATGAAATGTGGTAGTTAACCACTCGGCGCATGGTGGCTAACAAATCCCAGCAGGGAGATGAGAGTGCGGTATTTCCGTTCGCCCTCGCATCATGGTAAGTAAACAGAACAATAACAACGAAGCAATGACTGCAAAATCTGAACGGAGATGCAAATGCGTGTATACAACATGCTGGAATAACAAGCATATAAACATATGCGAAACAATAATAGCATCAGCAAGTATACACCACATAACCAACAGTCATCTCACAAAATAGCATCCAGCAATAGCAATCTCACAAATTATCCAAGACCTTAATTTCTAGCACAATTACCACAATCGAAGGTCCCGAGAAATCTGAATTCCAACCTGTCGAAACACACAGGGCAATATTCTCAAGGGACGCTAATACACATAAAGCACGCTGGGAGTTACACACACTCAACCAGCTACTGATTCCAACAATACCACTAACAGGAAGCTTAAACAAAGGCTAATACTAACATCTCAACAACATTCGAAGTTCTACCTCAACGACACAACACACGGCCGAAGACAGCAACTTCGCGATCTCGCTCTAGCCAACAACAGCCTCCAATAATGGTATAGAAAGGAAGAGCTTCTCGAGAGGAGTCCAACGCTACCTCAAACGCCCAAAACAACAGTCGGAAACGACGGGAATCAGCGGATAAAATCAACGGTGAACAGTACTAGGGTTCGAGAAACAGAGGTCGACAATCGGGGAAATTTACTAAGTATGGGATCTGGTATCTCAATTCGAAGACCAAGTCTTCCTTAAATAAATCTCTCGACTGTTGAAATCTGGTTAAAATGTCCACCGACAAAGCCAGCAGTTGCTCTACAAAATCCTCAAAAGCTGGACAACCCAACGACTGGTTTCGGCGTCGCACAGACCCACAGCTGGTACGCTAACCCATCGACTGGATTCCTTAGCGCTAACCAAAACGACGACGCATAACCTACGTCATCTAGTAGCTAGCTCTCGCGCAAAACAACCAGACGCAAGCTACAGGAAACCAGACGCAAGCTACAGTAGAGCTGACCATCGTTGACATCTGCTCTCAACTGGACAACCAGTCGACACACACGCGAACAAATCCTCGCAGCTGGTACCAGTCGCAACATCCAAACGACGTCGTGCCAACTTATCAAAATGCTGTCATTTGCCCTCAACAAACAAAATAAAGCAGCAGCTGGATACAAACACGCTACCAGCTTTCACTTAACACACGCATCCAGATTTCACTAAAACGACGGCGTTTAGGAATCTCGCGCTATCAAAACACGCTATGACTGGATTTCACCAAATTGACCAGCTCTCACCATGAAACCAGCTTTTACCCAAAATACCAAAAATACGAAAACTTCCAGAAATGCTCTAAATGTGAAATCTGACCCAAAAATGAAATCCAAACATCCAAACAGAGATCTGAATCACCATAAATCTCTAAACCGATTAATTCCAACCAATTTAATCTTATACAATTCCAGGTCTCACAAGTGGAAAATAGATGTGGCTCATCGTCGACATGGCGCTACCCGACTGGACGCACGTAATTCCAAGATTACAACAACCACTCGCCACCATTTATCAAGGCCACTGCAACTGAGGGTGACGGGAGTGACCCGTTGCGCCTCAGTGCACTCCATCATGATTGTGTAGCCGAAAACCGCATCACGAGAGTAAAACTCAACCAAAGCAACATATCACGGCTAGAAACAGATTCAAGCGCCCAATATGCTATGCAGATGCATTAAAACTATTACGTGCTCAACATGATGTGTATGCTTGAAATGCCAACAAACTCATGCAACAGCACACGATAAAACACATGGAAGGCAGCACGACAAAACAAAATAGCATACGGCAACACAAAGCATCTTAGGCATCATGACAAAGTACGCAGCTTAACAATTCAGTACGCACAATTATATTCTCATGCCTATCTCAAAGCTGTAAATATAAGCTCATATTCGTACCTACCCAGTTTTTATCAAAATACCTCAGAAATCTCACTGCTGAACAGAGCACACACCAACTCAGCAAGGAACAGCTCGTGTAATCTCCTCCACTGCCACGTCAGGAGCAAAAAGATTTCTAACAGCTTGAGAAGATCAAAAACAGATCTTAAAGCACTCAGAAACCTAAAACGACCAACATAACAAAAGACTAGCTCAATAATAAACGAGACCAGCTCGGAGCAGAACCTGAAACCGACCGCGAGCTGACAAGCTCTAGGCTACAACTTCCAGCTCGGATCTACTACAAAGTTAATGAAGATAGTCTTTAATCAAAGCCAAGAAGAAGGATTACCAATTAAAGCTCATAAATCCCATCTCGGAAGAGCAACGTGACTGGGAGAAGCAACGAACATCATGCACTCAATGACTTCACGTTGCCTCCTCCGACCATCTCCAGCCAAAACATCGATAGGGAAATGATGGGTTTGAAAAGGGGTTTCAAATGGTACCATTCTTTCCCAGAACTGGTCGGCCAAACTTCGACGATCAGAAAATAAAGGTAACGAATGAACGGTAACCATGAGGGTTTCGGGATAGATATCTTCTCGAACACTTAAGAGGTGAAAAGATATTTGTGGTCTAAAATGACTAAGTCTTGGTTCAACGGGTTCTATATATACTACTAAACACCATATTTGATCTACAGTTCTTACAGACCATCTCAGGCCTCCACTGCTCCAGCTTAGGCATGCACGCAAACCAGATCATTACCCATCATCTCAGATCGTGCACTCAGATCAGATCGCATACACATCAGCTCGTGCATTACCCAGCTCATCTCATAGCTACAATATTAGATCTCACCTCAAGCACAGGAATCTCTGACCAGTTCTACAAATATTATGAACCAACCAGATAACTCACAAACACAGGTCAGTTCTCGCGTACACATGGCACACGCCCACACGTTCTCATAGCTCAAATCAGGTTGTTCACTCTGACCAGCTCATAGCATTGAGCTCAGCTTACGGTCTCTCGAACAGTACCCACTACCTAGATCAACACGCACCTCAACAGCTCAGATCACACAGCTCAGCTCAGATCTCGAAAGCGACACCAGCTTAGACATGCAGCTCGGGACAATTATACTAACATCTTGCGCACACCAACAGATACCGCTCATGACAAATCATGCTCACATCTCAGCTCACTCACTCAACAGCTCCAATGTGCAGCTCAGCTCTCATGTACACAGATTTCACCCCATCCATCTCAGAATATATAGGCAAACTCCTACCTGATCTGAACAACGAATCAGCTCACACCAGTTACAGCAGCAACATATCGCAGTAATAGACCAGTTCACACACCATCAGCTCAAGCAAGACTCACATCTCTCGCTTAACCTATTCTTTACCATCAGCTTTCGCCTAAGACGATCTAGCCCAACAACACAGCACAACGTCACTAATCTGAATACTTAGCCCAGATGCTACGTAATCTCCCAAAGCTGAATCCATCTTACGCTTTGCTACTCGGCTGATAACAGCTCAGAGCTGTTACACTACCAGCTCGCACCAAGACAGATCATATCGCACTAACGTCATTGTCTATACTCAACACTACTCAGCTTGGAGAACTCAGATCAGCTCACATCTGTTTCTTCCTGCTAACCGATACTCTTAACCTACTAACAGCTCATGAACTCGGAACTGTTAAACACAGCACAGCCTTTACCTATCAGTTTGCACCTAATGTGGTCCCAATCAAACAGCTCATGTCACAATACGTCGAACCAGCTCGCATAACCACACCAGCAAGCTCTAACCTGAACCTCTAATCCAATACATCCAGTGCACTGTGGACTGAGTCAATCTCATCAATCCAATATTCTTACGCACCTAAGATCAACACCAGCCACTCGAACATATCGTGCCAGTGCTAACCTAATCAGAAACCAGAACAGTCTTACACCATCTGTAACGCCCCAAAATCCATAGGACCACTAATTCTAATCCCTGTGATTTGAGAACCTAATTCTGATTTCAAGATGCCTTTGCTATTTGTTTGAAGGGATGATTTCTCATTTCTAGAGTTCATAAGGTGCAGAGGTCCGATCAGTTGTCAACCAAGCGCGGCCAAGCAATTTTAAACTTTACAAAATGTCATGGCTGGTATGAGAGGATGGTTAAATTCTCCATTTATGTAGAACTTTTGCAAATCAAAATAGTAGCAGGGGATTTTAAGTAAATTTTTGAGATTTAGGCATGGGACACCATGCCCACTCAAGTGTTTTTCCCTGTAACAAATCAGACTCCCATGCCACTGTCCTTGTGAACTATAAGTTCGATTATTTGCAAGAAAATGTTCATTTTGCACCAATGAAAATAGATAACACATTGCTGCGCTGGGGAAGACTCTCTGTTAGTGGCCTGCTGTGTCTTGTGATTTTCCTTCTCTTTGAGGCAAGTAAATCTGATTCTTGCTACGCCATGAAAGCAAACGTATCGTTCTTATTTCATTTTGAGATTCTTGCCAAAATATGTTTCATATCAGCCTTTGTTCATGTTATGCTGGTATTGATATGTATGTTTGATGTATGGGTTCACGATGGATTTCTGGTTTTCAAATGCAAATGAGTTTTACGAAGTGAACGATGTAGATGTTGATGTTATTTAAAACGTTGAGCATTTCCAGTCTTGTTTCCTCGTAATTTCCAAGTTCTTCTTGTTCTTTTGGTAGAAGGTAATATCAGAACTTGATGATTATGTAATCGGTAGTTGCTAGATTAAATCCGAATAAAGTCTGGTTTAATAGGCGACGGCTGGTAACATAATTGTTGTTTTTATATTATGAGAATAGTCGAAAACCAGCAGGTACCTTTCTTTGTGAGAAACCAGCAGGTACCCTTCTTTGTTAGAAACCAGCAGGTACCCTTCTTTGTTAGAATCCAGCAGTGCACTGTTCACTGCGACTGGTTTTAAATTTAGCGTATTTCTTGTGTCTTGCGACTGGTGGTCCATGAACCAGCAGCTGGTTGTTTACTGTTACTCCGTTGACCTTTTAACTTCGTTGACCCCCGAATTAAATATACCCAGCGACTGGCTGTCTCTTGTTTTGCAACTGGTTCATACCTACGACCATTTAACTCTTTCAGCGATTGATTTCCTATGACTCAACTGGATGCTCAATGAAAAATGTTTTGATGAAAAGTTATTTTACGATTTAAATGAATTGAACCCTGACATCAAGATTTGATTTCTTTTCCAGTAATGATTAGAGAAGGAAATGTTCAAACTTTAGGATTTATGGCGAAGATAACAGACGGTCACCATTGAAGGGTGAGCAGCTGTTTAGATATCAGTTGCCCCTTCACCACGAGTTATACACTAAGGCTGATATCAGTAGACACTTGATCAGGTGCACACGGACCTAAGTAGAGCTTCTGAGCCATAAATATAACGAAAATGTTAACGCTGGGATTTGAATTTTATTCCCAGAACAGAATGTTATGATGTTATATGCCTTCTTTTCAAACTACGTTGATACATGTATTACGCCTGCATATTTTGTACCTTGTTACTCTCAGTTTTTCTTGCTGAGCCCCTAAGCTCACTAGCTTTCGTGGTTCAGGTGAGTCCGCGCCGGAGCAGACGGGAGGTGGAGTTTGAACCAGTGGTGGCGTGTTAGTGTTTATCGAAGGCCTGCGTTTTCGCGATGTCTATTTTGTACTTGCTGTTTTTGTTGTCTTTGATCTTAGTTAAGTCTGTATTAAGATCCGTTACAACAAATATGAATTCATATAGAGTTCGGTAGTTGTAATATCGCGATTTCGCAACTTTTGTACTTCGAAACTTTAATGAAATCTGGTTTTCTTCTATTGGCGCCGACGGTTGTATTTTTATTTTTATTTTGAACAAGGCAATACAGCTTGTTCTAATTATCATTCAGCCCTTCTATTTCCTCTTTATTACATTTTCTTCGATCCCGTGACTCCCATGGGGTTCGGCGTCACAAACATGGTATCAGAGCATGGTCCAGAGATAAACACACGCACTCCTCGCTGGAACAGATTTCATCAACTGTCTCTTCGGCGTAGTAAGTTTTTCCCTTTGTGTTTTAGAGCATGTATTCTTGATTCTTGCATGTTCTGATGTTCTTATGTGGTGGATTACGGGCTATAGATTAAGATGTCTGGGCGAGAAAGAGGGAGGAGAAGTGCCCCTGAAGATGAACCTAGTCCTGATAGCAACGCTAGTATTGCCCAATTTTTAAGATTGCTAGTAGAGCAGCAGAACAGAGGCAATGGTCAATCCTCCAGTAGTAGAGGACCTAACAACGATGATCCTCAAGAACGGTTTCGAAGACAAAAGCCAAGGGAGTTTAGCGGCACAACAGATCCTTTTGTTTCCGAAAGTTGGATTAAAGCAATGGAGGTAATATTTGAGTACCTTCAGACTCCTGACTTAGAAAGATCCCGATGTGCAATTTATATGTTGAGGGATGATGTGATGCTCTGGTGGGAAGGAGTAAAGCTAACAGTAGATGTGACAAACCTTCCCTGGGAAGAATTCAAGCGGGTGTTCTTTGAACAGTATTTTACAGAAGATAAGAGGTCTGAATTGAAAAGAGAGTTCTTGATGATCAAGCAAGGGGACATGACTGCCCCGGAATATGTTCGAAAGTTCGAACGTGGATGTTATTTTGTACCATTGATTGGAGCTGATCCTAAGGAGAAATTGCGACATTTTGTCGATGGATTGAAACCAGCGCTCAGGCATGATGTGAGACCGGTAGAACCAAAAGATTATCGAGGAGCGGTGGACAAGGCTCTAAGAGCTGATCAGGATTGGAAAGCATTTGTGGAGGAGCGACAACTGAAGAGGCAGGCTTTCCAACAGAAAGACCAGCGACCACCCAAGAAACCATACAAGAATCAGCAGAGATCGCAGGAACAAAAGCCTCAGGAGCAGAATCCGTTGGCTGTGCAACCCATTAGTGCAATTTCAGCAGTTGGAAATAGACCTCAGTGCCCCAAGTTTCAGAAGACCCACCCTGGTGTTAGAGTAGATGCCCAACTAGCCAACTTGTGGCGTGTGTGTTCATAGACTCTTGTATGAAACGATCTTTATATATGATATTCGCATTTGTTTATGGCATTATTTAATTTCATTGTGTTGTATAATGATTAACAATTGCGTTGAGTAAAGACCTAGAATACACTATAGTGTATGTTAGATGTGATAGTGGGTATGACGGCTATCATTAAACACATCTAATAGTCACTGTGTATTCTGAATTAGTTCCTAGTCGATTGGGCCGTCAAAATGAGGATAAGGCCGCCCGAGATTGAGACTAGTATCTGCGATGCGAAGTACCATGTTTCATTGGTAGGGAACATTGTAATGTTCTGAGCATGCAGATAGATAGTGACCTGGTGATCTATCGAACTACCCTCGTTCGGACTTTCCAAGTGGTTACCATTTGTCGAGTGGATAAGTCCGAGGTCTTGGTTGTACTGATTAGTCCTCACGACTCGAAACGTCATTGAGACTCTACATGATAGGCGTCTCACTTTGACTCATTTGCCGACTCACTTGGGGTCATTAGGCGGTGGTATTGGGTGAGATCCCGATGCATGTAGGAGTCGATGCATCGTTGTCGAGGATTCACCGCTCGCAGACATGCGTGGATATCCTATGCTATCTAAGGGGATAATAGTGTATAAATATCTGGCCAGAGTACTAGAAGTGTTTTAGGTAAATGGGTTTACCTGGTTACACTCGATGTCACTATTCGATCTCCAAGATGTATGAATTGCTATCGGATCTTTAGCGACTCTCGATTTACCAATGGTCGTTGATCTGATCGGGATATATGGATTGAAAGGACCGTACTGTACGCTAACCACGACCAACTGGTTCTTGCAGGGACTATCAGTGATACCTAGGGGATCATGGGGCGATGTTGCTAGACGCTCTTACCATGATCCGATGGGCAAGTCCGGAATTGTGATTCCGGAGCCACAATGGTTGTGGGCCCACGGCTAGCTGTATCCCTGAACCATTGAGGGTCATACAAGTACTGGATTCGATATTCCCGCATGGATACTGAGCTCAATGTGTTGAGCACTCGAGGAGGATTTTGGGGAGTGCGACTTCCTAAGAGTCAACAGGGGTCAAATCGTGATTTCCCGCTGTTGAGGGGCAAAACGGTCATTTTGCACTGGGGTTCTGAAAAATGGTTTTTCAGATCATAGTATTCAGTTTTTGAAACTGATTCGATCGGTCCGATCTGATCGGCGATCGGAGTTATGATGAAGTCACGGTGATAGGGATGAATCGAATGTTCATCCGTTGGACCAGGGCCCGTTGGGCCGGTCCAAGTCTATCACAAGTCTATTTAATTAGACTTAAGGGCTTCATAACTAAAATCATCATAACACTTAAACCCTAACCCTAGCTCTAAAAGCGCCGCCCCACCTCTCCTCAAACCTCACGCCGCCGCCGCCGGTGCACGTCGTCGTCGTCGCCGCGGTTTTTCAGATCATAGTATTCAGTTTTTGAAACTGATTCGATCGGTCCGATCTGATCGGCGATCGGAGTTATGATGAAGTCACGGTGATAGGGATGAATCGAATGTTCATCCGTTGGACCAGGGCCCGTTGGGCCGGTCCAAGTCTATCACAAGTCTATTTAATTAGACTTAAGGGCTTCATAACTAAAATCATCATAACACTTAAACCCTAACCCTAGCTCTAAAAGCGCCGCCCCACCTCTCCTCAAACCTCACGCCGCCGCCGCCGGTGCACGTCGTCGTCGTCGCCGCCGCCGCCGCCTTGCTTCGCCGGAATTTGTTCCGGCCAACTTGACGAGGAGAATCCATCCGCGCTGATCTCGTCAGGCCTTCTAGTGCAGGCAGACGAAGGAGTCTCCCTTCCGATCATGGACCTGATTGACGAATCTACCGCCACCTACCATGAAGAGCCGGCGTTCTTGTAATTTCAGTTGGAGCCAGGCACGAGTTGCCAGCAAGGTAATCAACGAAAACACCATGTGAATGGTTCGTATTGTGTTAGATTTTGAATTGTATTGAAAGTTTCCCGGCCCAATTTTGTTCTTCCGCTGCCTCGCTGGAAGACGGGATCCGGATCCGCCACGGTTCCCCAATAGTGGTATCAGAGCCAAGGCTCGGATCTGATCAATACAATTTGTGCCATATTGTATCTAATCTCGTTTTTTAAGATCGATCGAAAACAAAATTTTTGAAAAATGGCCGCGGCGCCCCAAACCCCCCGGGTGGCGGCGGCCGCCGTCCGGCGAGTCTCCGGCGATGTCGTGACGGCTGGTTTTCTTTCTAGGGTTTAGTTCGGGCCTGTCCCAAGCAGCCCGTGAAGTTTTCTGGCCGATATTTGATATCGGGCCCAATTTGGTCGATTTTGAAATTTTGAGATTTTTGGGCCCAAAATTGTTTTTGGCCCAATACGATGCAATTAAAATAGCAAAATGCGATTTTAATTGTAAAATATGATTTTATAATGAAATATGATTTTGTTGATTAAAATTTGATTTTATCGACAAAATATGATTTTATTACAAAATGCGATTTTATGATTAAAATATGATTTTGCGATAAATAATTTTATTATTTAATTTTATGCATGTTAATTAGATTATCTGCATGATTGAGATGATCCAGAGCCGTGCCCAATTTGTTAGGTGTATGCGATAGGTTTTTGTGATTTCGGTTTGTAAATATTTTTGATTATCATTTAAAGTGGGTCTGTTTGTGGCCCGATCCCACCCCTTGAAAAATGTATCCCTTATATGTCATGGTAAATTTAAATGTAAAATTACTAAATTTAGTGGGAGGACATCCGAAGACGGTGGATAATGACAATCAAGGATATTGAAGACCGAAGATCTGTAAAACCGGAAGCATTGTAATAGGATTGCATTGCATGTTGCATTACCCCTAGGATTGGACCCAGGTCCGTGGCTGGCAACCACGGACCGCATAGCTCTCGCGATCGATCATCCAAATGTTTTTATATATGTGATATATAGTCAGTTGAATCCGCATGTTTTAAATTTGATTTAAAATATCTGCATTAGACCAAAGGAATTTAAATTTGTTTAAATTTCCCTACCTTCCATCAACAATGGGTGTACGTCGATGCTACCCGTATACATGGCCCGGCTATATTATTGAGGGGGTCATGTATGCCGGAAAGCTTTCCACGCCATTGACAATTGTTGTGAGTTCGGTTGGAACTCCCTTTAACGTTGGCTCATATTATTGGGGACGTTAAGGGGACCGTCCTTCACGACTCAACATTGATGGGTCATCTTGACACGTGATAGTAAACGGCGTCATATTATTGGGCCCTTACTGGACGTGAGGTGAATACATGGAGGTTGCACCGGTTGCAATCGGAAACTACATTTTGGGGGTCATGGATGGCTGATATTATTCGGGTCCATGATCGCTTGATTGGGCTCCATGTACCACTAAAGAAACTTGCTTTCTCGTTATCATTAGAGGGTGGTGAAATCGTTAAAATAGTGAGAAGGTAATTCATAGAACTGAACGACCTTGTTTTATGTCTTAGCGATTATTTTATATATAGTTAGTGATGTTTGTCTGTTTTACTTTTCAGTATTACTGCATATATAATGTCTTCGATGAAAAATCCACTTGCTGCTATACTGGATAGCAACAGGTTCACCAGTCTGAACTACCAAGACTGGCTCCGCAACCTCAATCTTGTATTGGCTTCGGAAAAACTTCTTTATGCGATAGAGAAGAGTCCTGGAAGGAAGCCCCTGCCGATATCAGCCCTGAGGAGCTGGTTACGCTTAAACAATGGTGGGACGACGAGGTTAAAGCTCGATGCTATTTGATGGCGTCGATGTCCAATGAAATGCAACGGCGCTTTGAGAAGACAAAGTAAGCTGCTGACATACTTTTTCATCTCAAAGAACTGTACGGGGAGAACTCTCGACATGAGAGGTTCACAGCTGTCAAGGAGCTTATGACGAGCCGCATGCTCGATGGGACTTCGGTCCGCGAGCATGGGGTTCGTATGATTGGGCTCGTTGAAAAGCTGTCGGGCCTTGATATCGCACTTCCACACGAGCTGTCGGTCGATGTACTTCTCCTCTCACTGCCTGCTGCATGTGACCCCTTTGAGGTCAACTTCAACATGAACAAGCTAGAAGCCACCCTTGAAGAGGTGGTTAACATGCTTGTAGTGTTTGAAGGAACCATAAAGAAAGACAAACCCGTCCTCCTTATGGGCTCTTCTGCGAAGAAGGGACCTAGACGCAAGGGAAAGAAGCGTTCTGCCCCTGCAAAGGAGGAAAAGCCCACCAAGAAGCCAAAGGCAAAAGCTTCCAAGCCAAACAAGAGCGAGGATTTTTGCTACCACTGCCACAAGACTGGGCATTGGAGGAGGAACTGCAAGGAGTACCTCGAGCAGTTGCGAACTGCGAAAGGTATGTTCTATATTGAAATAAATATGTCTCTTAATTCGACTTTTTGGGTACTTGATACCGGATGTGGATCTCATATCTGCAATGATTTGCAGGTGATGACAAGAAGCCGACGTCTTAGAGAGTGTGAGACCCACTTGAGGCTTGGCAATGGAGCAAGATTTGCTGCAGTAGCTATAGGAGATGTTTATTTATTTTTGTCTTATGATTTTAAGTTGTTATTGAGAAACGTTTTATTTGTTCCCGAATTAATAAAGAACATTATTTCTGTTTCTATGCTTGATAGTGATGGATATTCATGTATGTTTGCTAATTCAATTTGCAATATTTACAAGAATGAATGTTTAATTGGAATTGGGGAACGCGAAAACGATTTATACACCTTAAAATTAAAAGACGTTCCAACTCGCGATGTCGAAGCACATACAACAACGATTACAAGGAAACACGATAACTTGAACCCAGCACAACTTTGGCACGCTAGGCTAGGTCATATTTCTCTAAGTAGGATGAACAAGTTAGTTAGGAGTGATATGTTTGATCTGTCAGACATTAACTCCCTACCGACTTGTGAGTCTTGTCTTAAGGGAAAGATTACTAAACAACCCTTCAAGGGCAAGGGTGAGCGTGCTCAAGGCCTATTGGATTTGATCCATACTGATGTGTGTGGCCCGTTTAGTATTGGTACTAAATACGGTCACACATACTTCATCACCTTTACCGACGATCACTCTAGGTATGGGTACTTGTACTTGATGAAGCATAAGTCTGAATCCTTTGAAAGGTTCAAAGAATTCAAGGCTGAAGTAGAAAATCAACTAGGCAAAAGTATTAAATCACTTCGATCCGATCGAGGTGGCGAATACTTGAGTGCTGAATTTCAAGACTATCTGAAAGAGAATGGGATTCTCGCACAGTGGACCCCTCCGGCCACACCACAGCTCAATGGTGTAGCGGAGCGTCGTAATCGGACCTTGTTGGACATGGTTCGATCTATGATGAGCTTCACTGAACTTCCTACCTCGTTTTCGGGCTATGCGCTCGAAATGGTGGTAATGTTGTTGAACAATGTCCACACTAAGGCAGTGGATAGAATACTTGAGTGCTGAATTTCAAGACTATCTGAAAGAGAATGGGATTCTCGCACAGTGGACCCCTCCGGCCACACCACAGCTCAATGGTGTAGCGGAGCGTCGTAATCGGACCTTGTTGGACATGGTTCGATCTATGATGAGCTTCACTGAACTTCCTACCTCGTTTTCGGGCTATGCGCTCGAAATGGTGGTAATGTTGTTGAACAATGTCCACACTAAGGCAGTGGATAAGACTCCATATGAGATATGGATGGGCAAACCACCCAAGTACTCGTACATGAGGATTTGGGGATGTCCTGCATACGTGAAGCAGACAGTGGGATATAAGCTGGATACGAGATCCATCTTATGCTACTTCATTGGGTATCCAAAGAATTCCATTGGATACTACTTCTACTATCCCAGCGAAACAAAAGTGTTTGTTTCTAGGAATGGCACCTTTATGGAAAAGGAATTTCTACTTGATAGAAAAGGCAAAATAGTAAAACTCGAAGAGGTTCGAGATCCAATCGAAGTACCAGGTGAGTCTCCCGCACCTCCAGAGCTAGTACCAGAAATGGTCGCAACTAGGAGATCTGAAAGGTTCCTAGGGCTCCTGAGAGATATGGTTTTCTCCTTGAAGATGATCAAGGTGATCAAGTTGTTGGATCTGATCCAAGAACTTTCAAGGAGGAAATTTCCGATGCTGATTCTAATTTTTGGTTTGAAGCAATGCAGTCTGAGTTTGACTCAATGCATGCTAACCAAGTTTGGACTCTTGTTAACCCTCCCGAAGGAATTGTTCCTATTGGGTGTAAATGGGTATACAAGAGGAAAATTGGGCCTGATGGTAAGGTAATGACCTACAAGGCACGACTGGTCGTGAAAGGTTACACTCAAAGGCAAGGTGTTGACTATGATGAAACCTTCTCGCCAGTCGCAATGTTCAAGTCGATTAGAATCTTATTAGCCATAGCCACATGGTACGACTATGAGATGTGGCAAATGGATGTGAAAACTGCGTTCCTTAATGGAAACATTAAGGAAGAGATCTATATGACGCAGCCTGAGGGTTTCACATTTGTTGGAAGCGAGCATAAGGTATGCAAGCTTCAGAGATCGATATATGGTCTCAAACAAGCATCGCGAAGTTGGAACCTGAGATTCGATGAAACAATTAAGGAATTTGGTTTCATCAAGAATCCCGAGGAGCCATGCGTTTATAAGAAGGTAGTTAAAAGCGCTGTGACATTCTTCGTACTTTATGTTGATGACATTCTACTCATTGGGAATGATGTAGGAATGCTGCAATCAACTAAAGTCTGGTTGTCTAGTAGATTTTCGATGAAGGACATTGGTGAAGCATCCTATATTCTTGGAATACAGATCTATCGGGATAGATCTAAACGGATGCTCGGACTCACCCAGGCCACCTACATCGATACCATACTTAAGAGGTTCTCTATGGAAGAGTCCAAGAGAGGACACCTACCTATGTGCCACGGGGTCACTCTATCTAAGTCTATGTGTCCGAAGACTGATGAGGAGATAGAGAGTATGACACGTGTGCCATATGCCTCGGCAATAGGTAGCAATATGTATGGCATGATCTCGTCTAGACCGGATGTCGCACATGCTCTGAGTGTCACGAGCCGCTATCAGGCCAATCCCGGCCAATTGCATTGGAAGGCTGTGAAGGATATTCGTAAGTACTTGCGAAGGACTAAGAATATGTTCATGGTCTATGGGGGTGGTGAACTGAAACTGGAAGGCTACACTGATTCTAGATTCCAGTGTGACGTGGATGATTCGAAGTCAACCTCTGGATTTGTATTCATGCTCAATGGTGGTGCTGTGTCTTGGAAGAGTTCCAAGCAAGACACCATCGCGGATTCAACCACTGAGACTGAGTACATCGCAGCATCAACTGCTGCTAAGGAGGCGGTTTGGATAAGGAATTTCGTCCAAGAGTTGGGCGTAATCCCTGATGGAGTTGGTCCAGTCCCGGTGTACTGCGACAACACGGGTGCCGTTGCGCAAGCAAAGGAGCCTAGGTCTCACCAAAGATCCAAACACATACTGAGGAAATACCACATAATCCGGGATATTGTGGCTAGAGGTGACATAGCGGTTGAGAGAGTCGCCTCTGCGGACAACGTTGCTGATCCACTTACGAAGCCCTTGCCAGGACCGTTGTTTGAAAAACATCGCGAAACGATGAGACTGCGTCTGATGAGTAGTTGGCCTTAGGGCAAGTGGGAGATTGTTAGAGTAGATGCCCAACTAGCCAACTTGTGGCGTGTGGGTTCATAGACTCTTGTATGAAACGATCTTTATATATGATATTCGCATTTGTTTATGGCATTCTTTAATTTCATTGTGTTGTATAATGATTAACAATTGCATTGAGTAAAGGCCTAGAATGCACTATAGTGTATGTTAGATGTGATAGTGGGTATGACAGCTATCATGAAACACATCTAATAGTCACTGTGTATTCTGAATTAGTTCCTAGTCGATTGGGCCGTCAAAATGAGGATAAGGCCGCCCGAGATTGAGACTAGTATCTGCGATGCAAAGTACCATGTTTCATTGGTAGGGAACATTGTGATGTTCTGAGCATGCAGATAGATAGTGACCTGGTGATCTATCGAACTACCCTCATTCGGACTGTCCAAGTGGTTACCATTTGTCGAGTGGATAAGTCCGAGGTCTTGGTTGTACTGATTAGTCCTCACGACTCGAAACGTCATTGAGACTCTACATGATAGGCGTCTCACTTTGACTCGTTTGACGACTCACTTGGGGTCATTAGGCAGCGGGATTGGGTGAGATCCCGATGCATGTAGGAGTCGATGCATCGTTGTCGAGGATTCACCGCTCTCAGACATGCGTGGATATCCTATGCTATCTGATGGGATAATAGTGTATAAATCTCTGGCCAGAGTACTAGAAGTGTTTTAGGTAAATGGGTTTTCCTGGTTACACTCGCGATGTCACTATTCGATCTCCAAGATGTATGCACAGCTATCAGATCTTTAGCGACTCTCGATTTACCAATGGTCGTTGATCTGATCGGGATATATGGATTGAAAGGACCGTACTGTACGCTAACCACGACCAACTGATTCTTGCAGGCACTATCAGTGATACCTAGGGGATCATGGGGCGATGTTGCTAGACGCTCTTACCATGATCCGATGGGCAAGTCCGGAATTGTGATTCCGAAGCCACAATGGTTGTGGGCCCACGGCTAGCTGTATCCCTGAACCATTGAGGGTCACACAAGTACTGGATTCGAGATTCCCGCACGGATACTGAGATCAATGTGTTGAGCACTCGAGGAGGATTTTGGGGAGTGCGACTTCCTAAGAGTCAGCAGGGGTCAAATCGTGATTTCCCGCTGTTGAGGGGCAAAACGGTCATTTTGCACTGGGTTCTGAAAAATGGTTTTTCTGATCATAGTATTCAGTTTTGGAAACTGATTCGATCGGTCTGATCTGATCGGCGATCGGAGTTATGATGAATTCACGGTGATAGGGATGAACCGAATGTTCATCCGTTGGACCCGGGCCCGTTGGGTCGGTCCAAGTCTATCACAAGTCTATTTAATTAGACTTAAGGGCTTCATAACTAAAATCATCATAACACTTAAACCCTAACCCTAGCTCTAAAAGCGCCGCCCCACCTCTCCTCAAACATCACGCCGCCGCCGCCGCCGCCTTGCTTCGCCGGAATTTGTTCCGGCCAACTTGACGAGGAGAATCCGTCCACGCTGATCTCGTCAGGCCTTCTAGTGCAGGCTGACGAAGGAGTCTTCCTTTCGGTCGTGGACCTGATTGACGAATCTACCGCCACCTACCGTGAAGAGCCGGCGTTCTTGTAATTCCGGTTGGAGCCAGGCACGAGTTGACAGCAAGGTAATCAACGAAAACACCCTATGAATGGTTCGTATTGTGTTAGATTTTGAATTGTATTGAACGTTTCCCAGCCCAATTTTGTTCTTCCGCTGCCTCGCCGGGGGACGGGATCCGGATCCGCCACGGTTCCCCAACACCTGGCCCATGTAGAAAGGGGCAGAATGTTTGTTACAAATGTGGATTGCCAGGGCATGTTATGAAGAACGGCCCAAAGTCGAAACAGTTGGTGACTAGTAGAGCTTACGTTATGACGACGGAGCAAGCCAACCCAGATTCCACAGTTGTTACAGGTAAGATCTTGATTGCTGGTTTTCCCTCTTCGGCCTTAATAGATTCAGGCGCGACACATTCATTCATATCAGTAGCTTTTGCTAAGAGATTACCTGTTAGACCCGACCAGGTGACTATGGGATTTTGCGTGACAGTACCCTCTGGGGAAGAACTAGTATCCCATGATTTGTTTCGTGGCTTAGAACTTAGGCTTCAGGGACATCTGGTCACTGCCGATTTAATTGTATTGCCTATGCCTGAGTTTGACCTCATCTTAGGAATGGATTGGTTGACCAAATACGGAGTTGTAATAGATTTCAAGCTTAGAACCGTAGTGGTAAAACCACCAAGAGGAGACTGGTTCACGTTCGAAGCCAATCAGAATGGTAAAAATTCCTCGAATTATTTCAGCTCTTAAGGCGCAGAGTTATTTGAGGAAAGGAGGATCAGGATTCTTGTTAAGCCTATCGTCCTTAGTAGCTACTAGTAAACCTTCACTTTCCGATGTCGAAGTAGTAAGTGAATTCCCTGAGGTTTTTCCAGAAGACATATGCGGACTGCCACCTGATAGGGAATTAGAATTTGCAATTGATTTAGTGCCAGGAGCAGTTCCAGTTTCTAGACCACCTTATCGTCTTGCTCCATCAGAAATGAAAGAGTTAAAGGAACAAATACAAGAGCTGCTGGACAAGGGATTTATTCGACCAAGTACCTCACCGTGGGGAGCCCCTGTTTTATTCGTTAAGAAGAAAGATGGGAGTCTAAGGCTGTGTATAGACTATCGAGAGTTGAATAAGTTGACGATTAAGAATAAATATCCAAGGATGGATTGGAAGTAGACCCGGCAAAAGTGGAAGCCGTTTGCGACTGGCCAGCACAAACATCCGCTTCCGAAGTTAGGAGTTTTCTGGGGTTAGCTGGTTAATATAGGCGCTTTATTAAGGGATTTTCGAAGATATCCGTTCCCTTAACCTCGCTGACTAGAAAGTTGAGCAAATTTGAATGGACCCCTGACTGCCAAACCAGCTTTGAGCAATTGAAGCAGGCGTTGATTGAGGCTCCTGTGTTAACGATGCCGTCCGATCAAGGGAAATTTGTCATTTATACAGACGCATCGAAATTGGGATTAGGAGCTGTTTTGATGCAAGATCATAGAGTGATTTCCTACGCTTCTCGGCAGAAATACTTCTTCACCCAAAAGGAACATGAGACAGAGGAGATGGCTGGAGCTGGTGAAAGATTATGACTGAACGATCAACTATCACCCAGGTAAGGCTAACGTGGTTGCCGATGCTCTGAGTAGAAAATCCATTGGTGTAGCTCAGCTGATCGTTCATAGGGCGTTGGCATGTTAACTAAAGAAATCTGGAATAGAAATATTAACCAGCAGCAGCGCTATGGAGTTGGCAAATATCTCTGTGAGATCAAATTTGTTGGACCAGATCCATGATGGCCAATTATTAGATGAACAACTCCAAAAGTGGGTAAAACAAGACAAAGAAAGAGGCAGCAGCCTCTATTTCTCGGAAGAAGGAATAACCAGATTTCAGGGAAGGATTTGGGTGCCTCAAACAGGAACCTTGAGATCGGAATTGATGGAAGAAGCCCATACAGCTCCATATTCTGTGCATCCCGGAGCTACTAAGATGTATAAGGATCTCCAGAAAATGTATTGGTGGCCAGGAATGAAAAGAGATCATCAGACTTCATGGTGTACCATTGTCAATTGTGTCTGATAGAGACCCCAAGTTCACGTCTGCCTTTTGGAAGAGTCTTCATCGAGCTATGGGGACAAAGTTAACGTTTAGTACAGCCTTTCATCCCCAAACTGATGGGCAATCAGAAAGAGTGATCCAGATTTTAGAGGATTTACTCAGAGCTTGCGTTATAGATTTTTCAGAAGGTTGGGATTCGAAACTGCCATTGGTGGAATTTTCATACAATAACAGCTTTTGTTAGAACAATATTTTATAAGTTTTGGTGATAACAAAAATAAGACTAGTTGCAATTGGACAATCAGTTGTCGCACTCTTCAGGAGATCGTCTTTTCTATCTACAGTGGTATTTCAGCAGTTGAAGCTTTCGTGAGATTTCAGCAGATGGTATGCGATCAGCAGTTGATCGGTTTGAGTAGTTCAGCAGAAGCTTTCTTGAAGAGATCAGCAGTTGGTTAAGTCTATTTGATTAAGTTGGAACGACAGCGTTTTGTTTAGTTGGAACGACAGCGTATTGATTTGCTTTAACATTTCAGCAGAAGCGTTCTTTAGAGATTTCAGCAGATGCATTGTTTCAGCAGATGGCTACAGTGACTTCAACCAGCAGATGATGTTAACCAGCAGATGTATTTCAAAGATAGCAAAACGGCGTCACTTGAATAAGTTGACACGACATCGTTTTTGCGAAAGGAATCAGTAGATTGAAAAACGCATATGCATATCAGCAGATGAATTCTTCCAAGCGTTTTTCCAGTCGAAGTTTCTTACAACGACGATGAAGATAGTGCTGGTTTTCAAAGTAATTTCAGGCGCAAGCTCTAAGTGTTTTGAAATATGGCAAAACGGCGTCACTTGAATAAGTTGACACGACATCGTTTTTGCGAAAGGAATCAGCAGATGGAAAAACGCATATGCATATCAGCAGGTGAATTCCTCCAAGCGTTTTTCCAGTCGAAGTTCGTGGCAACGATGATGGATGTAAGTGCTGGTTATCAAAGTAATTTCAGGCGCAAGCTCAAATGATTCAAATGCGATCGTTTACTCTTAAGGAAAAGATTTGTTGGATCGTACAGTTGCCTGGAATTGAGGAGACAAGTTAGGTACTATTTTGGGTAAATAGTACAGTGTACAGAGGCCATTTCTCTATGCTTACACAGAAATGTAAAGAAGACAAATTGGCTATGTGGACGAGCAATTGACCTTGCAGTGGAGCAGGAATTACGGTGTACGATTTTGGCAGTAATTCAAACGGGATTCATTTCCTTTGGAGAATTTAATGTTACCGTTGCAGTCGAAGCCTATAAATATCAGCAGAAGTGTTGAAGGAAAGAACACTTCGCTTATTATCTTTGCTGTAACGCTGCCAAAATCTTTACAGAGCTTTCACTTCGTTGATATTCAAAAAGCTCAAGACTCGAAGAACTTATCGTTTTGATCTTCATTAGAAAACATTCGAGTCAATCTTCTGGTTATTCATTGTTGATACCAGAAGATATTTACAGTCTCTTGATTCGTGTTCTCATTGATATATTTGATAGAGTCTGTAAACGAACTGTCTATTCAAAGAAGTTCGTAAAACGTTCAAAGCATTGTAAAAACCAGCAGCGAAGTCTGCGTGAAGTTTTGTAAAGCGCTAGGAGTTCTCGTAGCTGCGGGTTACGGGATCGGGTGATTGTAGAAAGGCTACTCACATCAAAGTCTTTTAGTGCTACCTTCCGAGGAGGAAGAAGGGGAGACGTAGGATATTGATATCCGAACTTCCAGAAACAAACTCTCGACTCAATCTCTTATTTACGCAATTATTTACTGTTGTGCATTGTTTATTGTTCACAAACCAATCCATCAAGTGGTATCAGAGCGGGAAATCTCAGTTATTGAACAATTGTTTTTGTGCTTTACATCATATTAGTATGTCTACCTCACAACATAAGATTCCTTTGTTCTCCAGAGATGAATACGATGACTGGAAGATTCGCATGCAGGCGCATCTTGCTGCGATGGATGATGAGATGTGGAATGTTATCACTGACGGGCCTTTAAAGATTATGAAGCCAAATCTTGCATTCTCTGTATCAAATGGCGAGGCTCAGTTCCTTGAAAAGGCTAGACATGAGTACACAAATGATGACAAGAAGAAAGCTAACTTGGACAAAGTGGCCAGGGACATTCTTTACAAAACGCTGGACAAAGACAAAAATATGTTCAGCAAAATCAAGACCTGTGCTACGGCGAAAGAAATATGGGAAAATCTTGTCCAAATATGCGAAGGCAGCGATGAAACGAAAGAGAACAAGCTGACAGTGGCTCAGCAAAAATATGAAGCAATCAAGATGAAGGACGACGAAACAATGACTGAATTTGATGAGCGCTTCAGTGCTATTATCATCGAGTTGAACAGCTTGGGCAAATAGTATAGCAACCGGGAGTTGGTGCTAAAAGTGATGAGAGCTCTACCCAGAGAGTGGGACGTAAAGACGATGGCCATGAGGGAGTCCAAGGATCTAAACAAGATGGAGCTCCATGATTTATTTGAAAATCTAAAGGCCTATGAGTTTGAGCTTGAAACCAGATCAGAAGCGCCTTCAACATCCCAGCCAACGAAAGCTCTTGCTGCCGCTACTGCTGAACCATGCTCTCCAAGCACGAGCAAATCAGCAGATCAACTCTCTGATGACGTCATGTCCCTCTTCGTTAAGAAGTTTGGGAAATACCTGAGAAGATCTTTCAACCCTTCTACTTCTTTCAATAATTATAACAAATCTGATAAAGTATCTTCTGATTTAAAATGATATAATTGTGATCGTCCATGTCATTTTGCTGCTGATTGCAACAGACCAAAGAAAGACGATAGATACAAGCGAGAAGAAAGAAGAGCTGATGATTGCTACAGGAAAGAAGAGCGATACAAACGCGATGACGAAGATAATGAAAGAAATGTTGAGAAGTCCAAGGACAAGTTCAAAGAAAGATCAAGCGACAGAAAGATGAAGAGCAACAGCAATAAAAGATTCAGTCGCAAGCATGATCGCAAAGTGTTGGTGGCTGAAGAAAGCACCAAAAGCTGGGCTGATAGCGACTCAGATTCAACCAGCAGCAGCTCATCTTCAAGCGATAGTGAACAAGAGGAGGTTCACTACTTCATGGCTAACCAAACAGATGAAGAAGAGGTATTTGATTTCGCAAATGTTGAATTTACACGAGATGACCTTGTCATAGCACTTAATGACATGGTAAAAGAGTACCGTAAGCTTTCTCATTCATTCGAGGAAGCTAAGGCTGAAAACATGAGTTTAAAGAGTAGTTAAGCTGAATCAAGTTCTGATGAACTAGAGGATGCTGACATTCTAAAAACTGAGTTGAGTAAGCT
>KV018220.1:205926-223399 GCA_001598015.1 Dorcoceras hygrometricum
CAAGAGTCAATGAAAACCCACACGCCACAAGTTGGCTAGTTGGGCATCTACTCTAACATAAGGCCCTACGGGCAGAACAAGATTGGAAAGTAATTGAAGAAGAGAGACAATTGAAAAGAAAAGCTTTTCAACAAAAGGACCGTAGGCAAAATAAGAAACCAAATAATAACCAGCAGGAGTCTCAAGAAAAAGGACCATTAGTTGTACAGCCTATCTCTGCTGTCCCTATTTCAGGAATTAGGCCTCCATGTCCAACCTGTAAGAAAAACCATTCAGGCCAGTGTCTTTTTGGCCAGAGAGTGTGTTATACTTGTGTCAAGCCAGGCCATATGTCTAGGGAGTGTTCCCAAAAGCGACCACTTATCACTAGTAGAGCTTATATAATGACAGCTGAAGAAACTCCAACAGATACCTCGGTGGCGACGGGTAAGATTTTGTTGCCAATATGTTTACATTAGCATTGTTAGATTCTGGTACAACTTATATTTTGTATCAGATAGGTTTGTTAAGAAATTGATATCTAACTTAGAAGAAATAGAAGTAGAGTACTGTGTTTAGATCCCTTTGAGTTAGAGTTTACTATTGATTTGATACTAGAAGCTGTTTCAATTTTTAAGCCTTTGGATAGATTGCCCTTAAGAAAAATGAAAGGATTAAAAGATTAGTTCCAGGATTTGTTAGGCAAGAGTTCCGTCAGAACCAGTACTCCGCCCTGAGAAGTTTGAGTTTTATTTCCCGTATGTTTAGGATTGTTCATCTTCCGATGAATGGTAATATCGGAACTTGACGCTATGTAATCGATAGTTGTTAGTCGAATCGGTATAAAGTCTGGTTTGATAGACAACAGCTGATAGCGTAGCTGTCGTTTGATGTTGCAGCACCAAAGTTCATTTTTCAGCAATTGCATTCCATTGTTATGACCAGTAGCTGCACAATTCATTTTCAGCAGTTACATTGTATCGTTGTATCCAGCAGTTGTACTATTCATGTTGTTTCGCAACGGCATCGTTTCAATTAATACGTTTGTCTTTAGTAAAAAGACCTTGCAGCTGGTTTCTTTCAGCAATACTCATGAACAGTAGAAATCTGTTTTGTTCCCAAATACTGTTCCATTTTGTTACGTCTGATTTTATTTCAGTGATACGTCTCTTATAGTAGAATTAGATGCTCAGATAAGAACCTATTTAAGTAGCGTTAGATTTAAATTATGAAGAAGTTCTAGTAAAGATTCTTTTAAGAGAAATTATGTGGGAAAGTGATTATGATTTGTAGAAAAGCTACCCAGATCTCATTAAGTAAGAAATTTCGAGGACGAAATTTTGTTAAGGGGGGGTAGGTTGTAATGCCCAGATATTTTAGAGGCCACAAACTAGAAAGATTTGAGATTGAGGGATTACAATGCTATTCTATTAAACTCTGTTTCTATCGAGTTTCAGAATTCAGATATATATTGTTTAGCTTTTTATCAATTAAGAGCTAAATTTCAAATGTTAGAATACGATTGCACCAGCTGTGTCGCCAATCATAGCAAGTCGATCGAATCCTATTGTTTTAACTAAAATTGTTTGGTTTTCATGTGCATTATTTTATTTTAAAAACAGAGTACGCTTTTAGGAGATTTGAGCATCTTGATTAAAACGTGGTTCTTTCCTTAGGCATTTTAAATCATATATATATAGGATGTTAGCTGCTTCACGCATCATTATCTTGAAAACAAATTAGTTCAAAGCGGTGCTCTCTCTATAAGAAACCGAGCAAAAGTTTTAAAGCTTTTTAAAGGAGGCGATCGGAGTGTTGGTGATTTGCTGGATTTCTACTGCGGTTGTGTTCAAGAATTCAGGCAAGTAAACTTTGTTTCTTGCTCACTCAGTGAAAGAATATATTCAATTCTGTTTGCATGTTTATATGAGATTTTTAAAGAAAAGAAGATGGCTTCGGCTGTTCTTCAAAACCAGAAAGTTCATGATCTGTTTTTATGAAGGTTGCGTTTTACTGTATTTTGATCCAAAGAGATGTTTTAGAAAATGGTTTGATGATGTTCATCCAGTAGGCTCTTGAGTTTTCTTCAGAAATTCCATCGAAGTAGCTTACAAGTAGCTTATTCGATCATTTCCAGAAATTTCTTTAGATATTTTGAATTCTTCAGACAAAGGAAAACCATCGTCATTCACCTGGTTAAGTCTGAAATCTGGTTCTTATACCACGACTGATATTTCTTTGTTGAAAATATTCTAAGTATAGATTTCAGCTGTCGCATTGTTTGAGTTCAGTAGTTGCGACTAGCAGTCGCACTATTTCATGTTCAGCTGTTGCATATTTTGTTGTTCATCAGCTGACAGTTGGTTCATCAGCTGATAGTTGTTCATCAGTTGCTAGTTTGTTCATCAGCTGATAGTTTGTTCATCAGCTATTGGTATTCAGCAGTTGCGTTTGTAAAATTCAGCAGATGCATATTCAGCAGATGCATATTTCAGCAGATGCATTGCTTTCATAAATTCAGCAGATGCATATTTCGGCAGATGCATTGCTTTCATAAATTCAGCAGATGCATATTCAGCAGATGCATTGTTTTCATAAAATCAACAGATGCACTGTTCATCAGCAGGTGCATCTTTCCTTGTTAAAATAAGCAGTTGCACTTCTTCGTTGAAAATCAGCAGCTGCATTGTTATCGTAAAACCAGCAGGTGCATTTCTTTTGCTAAAACCAGCAGGTGCATTTCTTTGTTAACACCAGCAGGTGCATTCCTATTGAAATAATTCAGCAGCTGCATTCCTTTGTTAGAATTCAGCAGTTGCGTTGTCTTTCAAAATTCAGCAGATGCATTTCCTAGTAAATTTCCAGCAGTTCACTTTTCACCAGCAGATGTATTCCATTTTGATATTTCAGCAGTTGCTTTATTTGTTTCTAAGTACTGTTCATTGCAGCTGGTTACTGTTCATTCTTCGTTTTCTTCAACAGATAACGAAATCTCAGAATTTGATTTCTTATTCATTTCCGCTTCAGTTCAAAAGATTATTCGATTCAATTGAACAAGATTTGAGAGCTTTTATTCAGTTTTCATCTTCGTAAGTTCTACAGAGAAATCTCTTGAAGTTCCAGAACATCATTAGACAAGAGAAAACCAGTAATTCGTACAAGAGAGAAAGAAAACAGATTTTTAGGAAGAAAAGAAAGAGCCGAACGATGTTTTAGAAAATGTTTTAAGTTATGAAAAATAAAGGGTCCCCAGGAAGGATTAGTATTACGGTCGACGGACTGTATACCCCTTCAATAACCAAGGAAGGATCAGGATTATAGATTGACGGATCTATATACCCCTTAATTATAAGCTATGACTGATATCAGGCTTTTGATCAAACGAAATGGACCGAATGTTTAAAGGGTTGTCATGATTTTCAGAAAAATGAATGAGGAGCACAAGTTTGATTTTAATCACAGCTCCAGAGAATGTTTAAAGAAAATGTTTTCAGAATTTGATTATGTTTTATGCTTTCAGTTTCTATCAGAATTCTCAGTTATATATTGCGCTTGTTTATTCTAAAGCGTATTCAGAATTCATTTATGTATTCAGCTTTCAGATTCTAGTTACAGTATCAGTTTCTATTGCATGAATTTGCTATTCCAGATTTTACCTGCTGAGCCTTTGTCTCACTAGTTTTCATTGAGTGCAAGTAATGGGCAGTAAGGAGCTGGATGGAGAGTTGCTGGTTGGACAGTGGTGTTTATCGTGGACATCTTCCATTGTTCTTTTCAGCTTTTGTTTTGATGTACAGAACTTTAGCTACATTTTTGTATGTTAACATATTTCTAGTTCCTTATTTTGTAGAAATCTGTCTAAACACTTGGTGTAAAGATATATGCAAGTTCTTTTGTATTTCGATCAGCTGAGGATTTAGTTCCGTGTTTGTATACCCTTGCAGCTGATTTTCTTCATTTGATATGAAAAGTGTTTTCAGAATTTGGTATTACTTCTGCTCACTTCATTGTTTCCTTTGTTCCGCATTTCAGCAGCAATGAATTGTGTTTATTCGCAATTTAGTCCAGAATTTTAGTAACGACTTTTATGTTTATTAAGATTGAAAGTTTTGGGTCTTTCAATTCGAACCCCAAATTTCTAAATTTCTTTTGAGAAAAGTCCGGTCGTTACAATATCGCTCAACTCACAAGAATGTGAATTAATCTCTGTGTGTGAGATATACAGTGTAAGAACAACTCTCGAAATAATAAATCTCACACACTCGGGAAATGGTCCTAAAGAGCTGATGAAGACTCAGCAGTCGACACTGCAATAAGCTCCTCTCTAATGATGGTCGACTGCTTCATCTTCCTGTTTTCTTCCCTCTGTGATTTCTCTGTTTCCGTTTATGCGTGTATCATCAATTAATCAATCAGAAAAATCACTTCCTTCAACAGTGCTTCTTGTATATATATTTACTGTACAAATTTCTTCCCGTTTGACACACTTTTCTTCCCGTTCAAATGTGTTCTGTAAAGTACCGACAGGGAGTTGTCCTTGTGTCCTTTCTTTTACAGGCTTTTGTCATCTTTTGATTTGGCTTTTATGTACCAACGGCTGTTTGCTCTCACAACTAAATTATTCCAACAGCTGTTTTATCTTCAATAGTAGAACTACTGCTGTTTCAATTTCACTTAGCGCAGCAGCTGATGTAACTTTTTTTTAGTGCTACGGCTGATGCATCTTCTTCTTTGGATCAACATCTGAGTTGTTCATCAGCTGATCCAACACTTCCTTGGCGTTCCAGCTGATGAACAACTGCTCCTTATTTGATCAGCAGCTCCACATGTATTCAACGTCTGATAACAGCTTCTTTTCAACGCAACAACTGATGCATATTCGACTTTGCAACAGCTGATTTCGACTTTGTTTTTGCACCACAGCTGAACTATTTTCTTTTTAGTGCAACAGCTGATCCATCTACGCAACAAATGATTCGTCTTCTCCAACAGCTGATCGCAACATTTGATTAACTTCGTTGCAACAGCTAATTTATCTTTGTTAATGTGCATCAGCTGTTGTATCTTCGTCTTTGCGCTTCGTCTGATATCTTCTCCAGACATCTGAACCTTATCGCTCCAGCTGATATATCTTCGTTTTAGCGCAACCTTTGTTTCCAGTTTGCGTCTGACTCAACATCTGCATCAACGTCTTATTCTGTTTGTTGTTCAATCATCTTATATCAGCTTCTGATTCCATCGTCAATCATTTGATCCGGATTCCTCTTCTTTTCTTTGGCGTTCACTACTTCTCTTCTTCGAATAGTTCTTTTTCAAATTCCTACTGTTCAACAGATTTCTTCCAACTTCTCTTCGTCTGATTTTTCCTTCTCTTCAGACTTTTCTTTATTCATCAGTTATCCTATCACTTATCAGCGTTTGATCACTCTTCCCTTTACCAGATTTCTCCTGTTATCATCACGTCGACTTCATCAGATTCTTCTGTACTCACGTCTGCCAGACTCTTGTCTTCTTTACTCCAATCAGACTTCACTTGTTCATAGACTTCCTTATCGTTGCATACTTCACAGATTCCTCCTGTTTACTTCTCTTCTTTGAGTGTTTACCTTTTGCTGAATTCATCTTCTCCAGCTTCTGCTTCATCTTTGATCTTTGATTCAGCTTCTCCTTCTGCCTCTGTTGCCTCAACTACTGGCTGTCTCAACATCTGACTAAATATTTGCAACATCTTCTTGCATCTTATCTACTGCTTCGCTTCTTATTTACTGTTGAAATCAACTTCACTTTGCCTCTATTCTTCACGTCTGATATCAGCTGTCAACTGTTCGTTGTTTCAGCTATTCAACTACTGAAAACATCTTCTGTTCATCTTCTGAATATTTGCAATATCTGCTTGCATCTATTGCTTCTGCTCTTGCTTCTGGTCGCATCTTATTCGACTGCTGAATTCATCTTTTCTAGCTTCTGTTCAGACGTTGCTTCTTCACAATTGAAATGATCTTTTATTATTCAATGTTTCAGACTTCTTCTAACTTTACGTTCTTAATCAGATTTCTCCTGTAGTCCAGATTTCTACTGTACAGCTTCCCTTCTTCTCTTCATCATCTCTGCCATATTTCTCCTTTTTCAATCTTCCAGATTTCTCCTATCTTTATATTCAGACTTCTCCAGTCTTCAACATCTAGCGTTCCAGACTTTACCTCTGAATCATTCTTCTTCTTCGATGTCTGAACCAGATCTCTTCTAATTCTTCTTTTCAGTTTCTCTTTTAATTTCACTTCGCAACTGTTCATACTTCTTCTTCGATGTCTGAACAGACTCTTCTTCTCACGACTGAACAGACTCTTCTTCTACTTCTCTTCTCTTCTCTTCAGATAACTCGATGTAATTCAACTAACATCTGCACACTACGTAGAATTGTTAGAAACACAATAACAGGTTTTGTGTATTTCAAAACACAGATCTGGATCTGTTATCCAGATCCATCAATCGGCCTAGCTATAATAGAGAAACGCTCTATAAAACGACGGTAATAGCCAGTCAGACCCAAGAAACTACGAACCTCAGACACATTCCTAGGTCGCTCCCAGTTCAAAACAGCATCTACCTTACTGGGATCCACAGAAATGCCATCCGCTGAAATTACATGACCCAAAAACACGACGCGATCCAGCCAGAACTCGCACTTAGAGAATTTAGCATACAGACGCGAGTCCCTCAACGTCTGAAGAACAACTCTCAAATGCTCCTTGTGCTCCAAAGGAGTCTTCGAATACACCAAGATTTCGTCGATGAACACTATCACAAACTGACTATAAACTCGCGGAAGACTCGATTCATCACATCCATGAAGGCTGCAGGAGCATTGGTCAATCCGAAAGGCATTATTAGAAACTCAAAGTGCCCGTACCTAGTACGAAAGCAGTCTTCGCGACATCTTGATCTCTAACTCTTAGCTGATGGTACCCTGAACGTAGATCGATTTTCGAATACACTGCAGAACCTTGCAACTTGTCAAACAAGTCATCGATCCTCGACAACCGGTACTTATTCTTAACAGTAACTTTGTTCAGCTGACGGAAGTCAATGCACATTCTCATTGTACCATCCTTATTCTTGACAAACAAGATAGGCGCTCCCCACGACGACATGCTAGGTCTGATAAAACCTTTCTCCAGTAAATCATCCAGTTGCACCTTGAGCTCTCTCAACTCAGCAGGTGCTAAAAGATATGGTGCACGCGAAATCGGAGCTGTGCCAGGCACCAACTCAATGCTAATGTCAATATCCCTCTGTGGAGGAAAACCAAGAATCTCCTCCGGAAACACAACAGGAAAATGACGCACCACTGTAACGTCGCTGAGCTGCACATGCAAAGAAGAATATGCATCCAACGCATAAATCATAAAACCAACGTTCTCCACCGACAACAAGCTGAACATCTCCATCGCTGAGATCAACGGAATCTTCGACTGAGAATCAGCACCGTAGAAATTCCATTTCTCAACATACTGAGGCCTAAAACGCACGATCCCATGGAAACAATCCACGGAGGCTCTATAGCTAGACAACACGTCCATTCCCACAATGCAGTCGAAATCCCACAACATCAAACGAATCAAATTCGCTACTAACACATGCTCACCAAAACTCAGAACGCCATTCATCAAAACGTCTTGGGAGTACAAGCTCGCACCGCCAGGAGTAGAAACAGACACAACATCACGCAAAGAAGTGTATGCATACCATGCTCGACCACAAATGCATCAGAAATAAATGAATGCGATGCGCCAGTGTCAAAGAACACTCGTGCAGGAAAATCAAAGACAAGGCATGTACCTGAAATCACCCTTCTCGGCGTCTCCTCCGCTTGCTCCCTAGTCATAGCGTTCGCTTGAGCATGTTGGGGTCCAGAGAAATGCTGCTGAGACGACTGTTTGAAACGCGACGGAACAGGAAACTGGAACGGCCTAAACTGCGTCTCTCCCATCCTAGGTTGCGGGAATTGAGGGGAACGACCCCTAGATGATCCTCCTCGACCCTGAGGTGGGGCTGTGGATTGCTGCGATCCAGCTGACGTACACACTCTCGCATAGTGCCCATACTGACCACAGAGGTTACACGAGCCAGGCACGCCGACACAGTGAGTCGATGGATGCTTGCCTCCACAGAAGCCACAAAACTCTGCCCTAGAACCACTGCTACTAGAGCTACCAGACCCAGAAGAACCAGAACCAAACTTCTTCTTAAACTGATGGCCACGATGTCGGAACCTCTGGCGTCCAGACTGCTGAGCCAACTGCTGCTGCTACTGGGGTTGATGAGCTGATTAGGAAGACTGAGAAGACTGTGCTCCCTGAACAGCGGGACGACCACCCTGAGCACCCTGAGGCCTAGCACGAGACCTCCGGTTTCGTAGACCTTCCTCTATGTCAATCGCATTATCCACTGATTCCGCAAAACTCCTTGGTTTGCTCGTCAGCACCATCGAATACAGCTCTTCGTTCAAACCCTCAATAACTTAGTCCTCTAGGCCCTCTCCCGGCCAGCAACATGCGGAACATAAGCTAAAAGAGAAGAAAACAACCGAGCATACTCTCGCACAGACATTGAACCCTGCTCCAAATTGTCGAACTCTAGCTCCCGGGCGTTCACATACGACTCCGGGACGTACTCCTGCCGAACGGAAACGCATAAACTATCCCAAGTAATCTCCACACAGGTATCCTCTAGCGTCCTCGAAGCGCCACGCCACCAACGCTCCGCACTCTTCCTCAGCTGGAAGGTCGCCAAACTCAACCGAAGCACATCATCGTACTGAACACGATCGAACAAACCAGTGATGTGCTGTAGCCAAGAGTCCGCGTAAGCGCTAGACTCATCAACGTTGAAACATGGGGACTCATCCTTTGGAACCTCGCCATCACAATTTCCATGCTATCCACGCAGGCTGCCAAGTCATCAACCTCATCCTCCACTCACCTACCGCGACCATGGGAAGGGAAACTACGCTGATCCTCGTTCTGACCTCCAGACTCATCCTGAAACTGCCCTATACCTCTACCCCTACGTCTAGGCGGCATCTACGAAGGCACTAAAAAGGATAAGGTAACACAGAACAAGTACAACATAGATATCACATAACACAAATAATAAGCAGCACATAAGTCACATAGTCAAGCACAAACAACACACAACACTGTGCCTAGACTCAAGTGTGATCAAAGAAATCGAGCTTATCCCAGCTTAAGCTCTTATACCAAAAATGTCAGGCCTCGTGCTCCCATCAGAGATAAACCACGCAAACACTAGCGGAAGTAACTAAAAAGTGTCTAAAATTATTGCTTTTGGCCTGACAGAAAGACAATATAATTTAAAATACGGCAATACTCAAAATATATCCCAGTTACGCAAAACAAGCAAATGCTACAAGCCCAAAGTAAAACAGTACAGCATAAACATGCATCAAATACCTGACAACAACCACCACATAATACAACAGACTACTAGCTATAAATGTCTGATCATCACCCGGGACATCCCACCCGTGGTGATATCAGTGCATATAGATACTATACATAACTGGGACACTCTAAGCACCTCCTGGGGCACCTCCAGTCGGGCCAATTCCACGACCAGCTGAGTAACCTGGGAAACCTGAAACAACACATAGGAAACAAACACAACAGCCCCAAAGGGACATCGGGGTCAAACCCTAGTACGGAGAGCAACTATAAAACAGCAGTAAAAAGCAAAGATAAAATGCAGATGCTATGCATGGGGTACGGGACAACAGCCGAAGGCTAAAACCGAGAAAACGATCCAAAACGTAGCTCAACGAAATCTGCAGAAGATACGTGGCCATGGTGTGTGTGTAGGACATGTGGGAGCTACCCACTCACCCCTACTCGCACGCCCTTACCTGATGTATCAACAGCTCAACCTGCAGTTGCCCAACCTATGAACTGTGGTAGTTAGCCACTCGGCGCATAGGGGCTAACAAATCCTAGTAGAGAGATGAGAGTGCGGGTACGGGACAACAGCCGAAGGCTAAAACCGAGAAAACGATCCAAAACGTAGCTCAACGAAATCTGCAGAAGATACGTGGCCATGGTGTGTGTGTAGGACATGTGGGAGCTACCCACTCACCCCTACTCGCACGCCCTTACCTGATGTATCAACAGCTCAACCTGCAGTTGCCCAACCTATGAACTGTGGTAGTTAGCCACTCGGCGCATAGGGGCTAACAAATCCTAGTAGAGAGATGAGAGTGCGGTATTGCCGCTCGCCCTCGCATCCTGGTAAGAACAGAACAGCAACAACAACATAACAACGAAACAATGGCTGCAACAGCTGAAAGAAATGATATGCCAATGCGTGTATGAAATCAGCTCAACAACAATCATATAACATATGAACAAACAGCAACCACACACGGCAATCACACACAGCCATCTCACAAATTATCCAAGCCAGATCCACACTGTAATTACAAGCTCAACATCCGTACCTCGAATCTGTTACGCTCACCACAATGGGGTCTCGAGAAATCTGGTCTGAAACCTGCTAAACAACACGCATAATTCTCAGGGACGCTAACACAGAATCACAAACTGGGAGCTACACTCAACCAGCGATAATCCTACCTTCCTAACTCAACAGGAAGCTCAAATCAAAGCCTAAGGTAAGATCTTATCAATTAACTCGAAGCACTACCTGAACGATGCTAACACACGAACACTGGAGTTGCTTCGCGATTCTGCTTCCAGCCAACTAAAACCTCCAAAAGTGGTATAGGATGAAGCACCTTCACGAGAGGAGTACAACGCTACCTCAATCGTTCCAAACAGCAGCGGGAATCGACAAAAAATTGGTGGAAAATATTACGGTGAAAAGTGCTTAGGGTTCGTGACAAAGAACGATAATCGGGGAAAATATTTTAAGTATGGGATCTCATACTAATTCGAAGACCCAGCTTTCTATTAAATACACTACTCAACAGCTGACAGAAACAGGAACAGATTCCACCGACAAAATCAGTTGTCACCGCTGTTATCTCAAGCAACAGCTGATCGAACCAATAGCTGAATCTCTCAAACAACGCTAAGGATAAACGGCGTCGCACCAACTTAACCAAACGACGTCGCAGAGGGACACGTCACCTTGATACCAACTGTTGATCAACAAACCAGCAGCTGAATAAAACAACGCAACAACTGATCTCTCGCAACAGCTGAAATACGCGCTAATACACCAACTGCTGAATCTCCTAGCACTAATCCAAAACACTGTCGTTCCAACTTAACTAAACGACATAGTTTCGATACCCACTAAGAAACACGCTAGCGAAACCAACAGCTGGTTCCTGTTCACAAAACGTCGTCGCTCCAGGGTCCCTTAGCACTCTCTACTGACCGTCGCTGATCTCTCGCAACAGCTGAAATACGCGCTAATACACCAACTGCTGAATCTCCTAGCACTAATCCAAAACACTGTCGTTCCAACTTAACTAAACGACATAGTTTCGATACCCACTAAGAAACACGCTAGCGAAACCAACAGCTGGTTCCTGTTCACAAAACGTCGTCGCTCCAGGGTCCCTTAGCACTCTCTACTGACCGTCGCAACTAAAACACCAACGACTGAAATCCATGTCAGCATTGCTGCTGCTTCCTACCAAAACGCAACAGCTGAAATACCAATAGCTGACGCTATCGCTCATCGACTGATGCAAAACCCGAACAAATATCTCTCTCTGGACAGCTGATAGCATCTCAACGGCTGATTCCAACACTTAGGCAAATTCGATGACTTCAACACACGCATCTACTACCAGCTGGTTTCCACCCGAGCAACACCTGATTGCGAAAACACAGGTCTCACAGCTTGCGCCCGATCTGGTCTATGCCAATCACTCTATTAATCATCCAAATTAATTGTTAACTATCTAGACCTCACATTTCTCCCCCACTAAAAAGGATTTCATCCTCGAAATCAAATAACAAACTCCGAAACTGATCAAAATCTCAGCATCACAAAAATGTCACCACGACACCAAAACTGAGAATACGCAAAACATACTATGCACAACAGTTCTAAACCACAAAGAATAGCTACGAACTAGGGGTTAAGGTGACTGGGAAAACATCATCCAGAATTCTATCTATGGAAGCTAGTAAGATGCATATTGAAACAGATGAGGCCACTTACGCTGCATCTTCTCCTCTAATTACCACGTAGTTTCTTCCCTACCATGCTTGCTCCACTGGGACCATTACTAAGGGAATGGCTTTGTTCCTGAGCTGTTTCTCCTTCCTGTCCAAAATTTGCAAGGGATACTCAACATAAGTCAGTGTTCGATCAAGCTCTACCTCGTCAATTTGTAGCACATTTGAAGGATCCGGTTCATACTTCCTCAACATAGACACATGAAACACATCATGAAGTGAGGATAGCTCGGGTGGCAACGACAAACGATAAGACAAAGGACCGATCCTTTCCACAATTTCATAAGGTCCAACATAATGAGGAGCTAACTTTCCCTTGTGTCCAAATATCATAACACTTATAAACGGAGAAACCCTAAAAAACACTCGATCAAAAACCTGAAGGTCGACACCTTTGGTTTGCATAACTAGCTTGGCGATATTGCATAGCCTTCATACGCTGTCGAATTAGATCAACTTGATCCTTCATTTACTGCACAAATTCAGGTGAAGACAGCTGATTTTCCCCTCTTCTTCCCAACAGATTGGCGACCTACACATCCTACCATACAATGCTTCGAACTATGCCATTCCAGTCTTTACCTGGTAGCTGATATTGTACGAGAATTTTACCAGCGACAACGAATCATGACAGCTACCACTGAAATCCATGACAACAGCTCATAGAATATCCTCCAAGCTCTGTATAGTCCTCTCAGATTTGCCATCGATTTGGGGATGGTAGGCTGTACTCATAGCCAACCTGGTGCTTAAGCCTGCTTGTAAACTCTTCCAAAATCTGGAAGTGAACCTCGGATCTCTGTCTGAAACTATGGATATAGGCACTCGATGCAATCGAACTACAAAATAGATGTATAGTACGCCATCTTCTCAAGAATTCGTCATATTGTAGGGAATGAAACAGGCTGACTTTGAAAGTCTATCAATCACTACCCAAACAGCATCACATCATTTACTGGAACGAGGTAAATGGGTCACAAAATCCATCGTTACGTGATCCCATTTCCATTGGGGAATCTTTAAACTCTGCAATAGTCCACCAAGTCTCATCCTTTCCGCCTTGACTTGCTGACAATTTAAACAACGAGAAACAAAGTCAGCAATATCGTTCTTCAAACCTGCCACTAATAATGCGGTTTCAAAGCATGGTACATCTTCCTTGCACCAGTATGGACACTATGCCGACTGCAGTGAGCTTCCCTTAAGATCATTTCCCTCAAATCAATCAAGTTAGGCAGTACTAACCGGCCCTGAAACCTCAAACAACCATCAAATGCGACAGAGTAATCCTCCAGCTTTCCAGATTGAGTCTTCAACTTCAGCTCATGGATATATGGGTCTGTCCTCTGGGCTGCTGCCCTGATGTCCGAAACAATTTGTGGCTCAACTTGAAAAGATGACACCACAACTTAATCATCACCTGGGTAGAAACTTCAACCGGTAGTGCTCAGGTTCTCATGGACCTTTGAGATATTTAGCGATGCAAGCATCGAAACTTGAGATCTCCTACTAAGCGCATCAGCAACTACGTTCACTTTTCTAGGCTGATACTGAATCTCGCAACCGAAATCTTTAAGAATCTCCATCCATCTATGCTGCCTCGTATTCAAATCGAACTGGGAGAAGAGGTACTAAAGACTCTTGTGGTCAGTATACACCACAAACTGTTCGCGATAAAGATAGTGGCACCAAATCTTCAAAGCAAAGACAACGACCGCCAACTCGAAGTCGTGAACCAGGTAATGAGTCTCATGGAGTTTCCACTGACGGGAAGCATACGCAATGACTCTACCATGCTGCATCAAAATGCAACCCAATCCACTAAGCGAAGCATCAGAACACACCACAAAGATTCCTGAACCTGAAGGTAAAGCAGCTGTAGTTAGCTTCTCTTTGAGCAGTTGAAAGTTGTTCTCGCATTCCTCTGTCCACACAAATCTCTTGTCCTTATGGGCCAGTTGCGTCATAGGCTTAGATATACTAGAGAATCCCTCCATAAAGCGTAGATAATAGCCAGCCAATCCAAAAAATCTAGGAATCTCCGAGACGTCTTGGTACGTCCCCAGTTCACAACATCCTCTACCTTACTGGAATCAACAGATAATCCTTCAGCCGAAATGACATGAACCAGAAACACCACTTTATCCAACCAAAACTCACATTTAGAGAACTTGGCATACAGCTGCGAGTCTCGAAGTTTGGAGGACCATCCTCAAGTGCTCTTTATGCTGCATGAGAGTCTTCGAATAAACTAATATGTCATTGATAAAAACAATCACGAATCCATCGATGAACTCTTTAAAGACTCGGTTCATTAAGTCCAAGAAACTACCGGGGCATTAGTCAGACCAAACGGAATAACCAAGAACTCGTAATTCCCGTACCTCATTCTAAACGCAGTTTTCGCAACATCTTCCTCTCGAATTCATAACTGATGATACCCTGAACACCGATCGATCTTAGAATACACGGCCGAACCTTGAAGATGATCAAATAAATCGTAGATCCTCTGTAAAGGGTACTTATTCTTCACAGTAGCTTTATTCAGTTGCCGGAAGTTGATGCACATCCTCATCGAACCGTCTTCTTTTTCACAGACAGAATAGGAGCTCCCCACGGTGACATGCTTGGCTGAATAAAGCCTTTGTACATCAGATCGCTAGGCTGTACGTTCAGCTCTCTCAACTCGGTTGGTGCTAGGTGATATGGGGTTCGTGAGATAGGGGCTGTACCCGGAACCAACTCAATGCTGAAGTCAATCTCCCTTCTCGGAGGAAAACTAGGAATATCCTCTGGAAACACATCAGGGAAACCACGAGCAACGGGAATGTCACTAAGCTCCACACACGAGTTCGAAGATGCATTCAAAGCATAAATCATGAATCCTGAATTCTCCAACGACAGTAGGCCAAACATCTCCATAGAAAAGATCAACGGAATCTTCGATTGAGAATCATGGCCGTAGAAGTTCCACTTCTCGCCAACTGGGGCGCTTACTGGGGCCGAAAGCCACAACGCCATGGAAACAATCCACGGTGTCCCTAAAACTATACAACACGTTCGTTCCCACTATACAATCGAAACTCCACATCACTAACCGAATCAAATTGGCTAACAGCACATTCTCGCCAAACCTAAGTATGCCATTCGACACTATCTCTTGGGAGAACAAGCTCGCACCAGCAGGAGTCGCAACAGAAACAACATCACGCAAAAGGGTGGTACTCAAACCACGCTCAACAATAAATGCATCATCTATAAATGAATGTGATGCTCCAATATCAAACAACACACGTGCTGGATAGTAAAAAACAGTACAGGTACCTGAGATCACTCCTCCAGGCGTGCCCTCTGCTTGCTCCCTTGTCATGGCATTAACTTGGGCCTGCTGAGGCCCTGATAAATGGGGTTGGGAAGACTGTCCAAAACACGAAGGACCATGCTGCTGAAACGGCCCGTGCTGAGTTTCCCCTATCCTCTGCTGCTGAGCAGGGAAAGAACGACCTCGAGATGACCCGCCAGAATGGCTCTGCGGTGGGGCAGCGGTATGCTGAGATCCAGTCAAATGACATACTCTCGTAAAATTCCCGTACTGACCGCAAAGATTTCAAACACCCTGTGTCAGACCCCGTGCTAATTAACAATAATTAATAGCACAATTAAGCACATAAACGCGGAAGCATAAAATAGGGCTAAAAATTTTCGAAATAAAGTTGGGCCTGAACCAATAAAACATCCTTCAAAATAGTCATAATCAAAATACGAGCTAAATAAAAACTCATACAACAACAGGTATCAAATCAACAACGATCCCCCAAATACATATAACCTCAGGGCATCCCCTGGATCAATACATAGTATAATAACTAGGACTTCAAGGAAATGGGGATCGACCAGCTGGGTTTCCAGTCTGTCCAGCTTGGTTACCTAAAGATCCTGCAAATGGGCAACACAGACCCAAAAAACACAAAAGCAGGAAAGGAATATGAGGTCAAGCCTCAGTACGAATGAGCACTAATATAACAGAAAATCATAAACATGCAGTATTCTAAGTCATGAATGCATGTGGCTGTCAAAGAACATCGGTCATCAAGGCCTGCTAATCAGCTGGCAGTAATCTCAATCGAGCCTCTATACCCACACAGTGTATCAACCGGGGAAATCATCGGTCCGTGATCTTCAGGCCCGTCAGCCATCACAGCTCGGTGGTTTTCAGACACAACTGATCAGTTGGTCACCACTCCAATGAAAGCGTTGTACCTTTCAGGCATGACACATCTGTCTGTCGGTCACAACGTGGCTCTATCTAAGGTTCTCAATCGATCAAAGGCTCAATATGTATGCATGAATGCCATGAAATTCAAATCTGATTTCAACATGCATATAATATGTAAACAGCATATATCAATTTAACCAAGCTGTCACATAATCACAGAGAATCACATAGCACAGATTTCATGCCTCAAATACTAGCACGCTATGGCTAAGCTGTTAACAAAAGCTCAACTCGTACCTTCAATTCACAATTTCTACCTCAACAGATCTCACCAGGCATAGGAAATTCAGCCTGCTCAAAATTGCTACCTCGCTAGTCACGCCCAACACAGCAGGGACCTCCCTGGATCTCAAATCTGTTAAGGAAACTCAATACTCAGCTCAAATCCTAGCTTCTACAACATACTTCCTACGGTCAAGATCTCAATATGGTTCTATCTATCACAGCAGCTTCTAACAGCTAGAACTAAGCTTAAAACAGTTGAAATCACTTACCCAAAAGCTCAAGAGAGCTGAAGAACTCTCGGGTCTAACTTGCGAAAACGTTCGAGCAACACTGCTACTTCGCGTTTCCTTTCCAACGTCGACTCAAGCTGTAACGCCCCAAAATCCATAGGACCACATTTATGCATTTTATTGATTTTATGGGCCAAATTGGAAATTTTAAATGTTATATATCTGTTGATTTATTGAGGTTAGCAGGTAAAATGCGCTGCGGCTGGTACCAGCAGACAACTCCAATGAGCGATGCACGAGCTGGATTTTAAATCGATTGGAAAATGTTTTAAGGAGGTGAAATGCTTTCTTTAGGAGAAGGTTTGGTGTTTTACAAATTAAAATGATATGAAGGGAATTTTACTAAATTTTAAAGGTGTGTCATGCTTGATTTTACAAGTAGCATGCCACTAATCCCTTTCATATAAAAACCTGTTTTCAAAGTAAGATTTTCATCATTTGCAAAGAAAAGTTTTAAAGTGTTCTTCAAAGAAATT
>KV018220.1:226611-245529 GCA_001598015.1 Dorcoceras hygrometricum
AACTGTTTTTCCGCAAATGTATTTTTAGCAGTTAGCGCGCAAGTTAGGTACCTGCTGGTCTTTGAGATTTTCGTTTGTCTTGTTTCTTTCAAGTTATAGGAAATACAGCCTATAGCGAATTATCTTTTAGTCCTTCTTTTATTCGAAAATTTTTATTTACCCCAATTCTAGTGGCCCCGTTGGGTTCGGGAGCTACACAAGCATTCGAACTGGAATCAATCGAAAGAGCAGCTCAATACGAGCTCATCGCCACTGATCTCGCTTCAAACAACGGCAGAAATCGACGACAATTTATCGGAGAAGGGTTCGAATGAACAGTAACTATCGAGAGTTTACTGGAGAAAACTATGAGAAATATCGGGTTCAAAATACGCTAAGTGTTGGGCAGAACTTGGTATAAAAATCTTCGAACCACTGCTGTTATAAGAAATTCAGGTCTCTGCTTATACTAAGGCGAAAGCCCTCTCAAAGCTGGCTCCAGCGTTCGCTTACTGCTGATGCAATTCAAACGTATAACACTCTACTAACTCATACAGCAAACGACGTCGCACCAACTAATCAAAACGACATAGCAGAGCTTCAACAGTTGCAATAGATCTCTCGCCCTCGCTAGCAACATCTGAATAGCGCTAACAACATCAGCAGTCAACTCAGTTGTTGACTAACACACGACAACTTCTCACGCCCGGAACAGCTACCTCTCGCTACATTCTCATTGCTGAGTTGACTAGCGTTGACATCTGATCACGCCCCTACTGAATACCAACATCTGAATCATACCACTGCTGAGTACTCACTTCTGAATACTCTCAATTTCCCTCGCAAAGACGCTGCTGGCCTATCTTCTTCCCAGCAATTATTCTCACGTCTGAAGTACTACTGGAATCATTTCCAGATAGGAAAATGCAACTACTGAACTCCAAATTCGACGTAGATCTCACTCGATAACCAACTTCTCACTGATGATCACTCTACGTCTAAATATGAGCACCTAGAAATCACAATTTCCGTGACAAATCTTAATCCAAAAGCTGATTAGCCATTAAATAATACTTAACATATTTCTAGTCCTCACACTCTCCCCCACTAGAAATCGATTTCGTCCTCGAAATCAGTTAAGTCATCAAATCAAAATCACAACAGCAAGATAGCTCATTCACGACACAGTATACTAGACACCATTCCTAATATACTCATGCCATACTGTCTAGCACAACTCATCACTAAACAGAATCTCAATTCAGCAGCAAAATCACTTGAATCACAAAATCAATCAAGCTAGAAGTTACCTGAACGCTGCTGTCATAGCTCAACAAGATGAGGCCACTCCTGTATCATCTTTTCCTCAACTTCCCAGGTAGCTTCTTCACGCCCATGCTTGCTCCATTGGACCATCACCAATGGTATAACCTTATTCCTCAGTTGCTTCTCCTTTCTATCCAGGATCTGCACTGGATATTCAACATAGCTCAGGGTCTGGTCTAGCTCTACTTCATCAGTCCTCAGCACATGGGATGGATCTGGCTCATATTTTCTGAACATTGACACATGAAAAACATCATGTATCGATGCTAACTCATCAGGTAGGTTCAATCTATAAGCAAACTGTCCAATCCGCTCAACAATCTCAAAGGGTCCAACGAATCTAGGAGCTAACTTACCCTTAAATCTGAATCTCATAACACTCTTTGAAGGAGTAATCTTGAGAAATACACGATCGCCAACCTCAAATTCTAACGGTCTGCGTCGCTTATTAGCATAGCTAGCATATCTATCTTGTGCAGCTTTCATCCTACTCCGAATCAATTCAATATGATCTTTCATATGCTGCATAAACTCAGGAGTAGATAGCTGTCTTTCACCAACCTCTTCCCAACAGATTGGGGATCTACATTTGCGACCATACAAAGTTTCAAACGGAGCCATTCCAATAGTCACTTGGTAGCTGTTGTTATAAGAAAACTCAACTAAGGACAAAGAATCCTGCCAGCCACCACTGAAATCCATCACAATTGCATGCAGCATATCCTCTAAAGTCTGAATGGTCCTCTCAGATTCTCCATCGGTCTTGGGGTGATAGGATGTACTCATTGCCAATCTCGAACCCATCGCTGCTTGCAAACTCTTCCAAAATCGAGAGATGAATCTCCGATCTCTATCTGAAACTATCGAAACAGGCACTCCATGAAATCTAACCACATGGTCGGCATACAACTTCGCCATTTTCTTCATCGAGCACCTCACATCATAGGAAATGAAATGGGCTGACTTAGAAAGTCTATCAATCACCACCCAAATCACATCGCATCCCCTACTTGATCGAGGCAAATGAGTCATAAAATCCATGGCGATGTGCTCCCAATTCCACTGAGGCATTTCTAAACTCTGCAACAATCCACTAGGTCTCATGCCTTCCCACCAGTAGTGAGATTTCAAAGCATGGTACATCTTCTTCTCCCCGGATGCACGCTATATCGACTACAATGCGCTTCATTCAGAATAGTCTCTTTCAAATCAATCAAGTTCGAAACCACCAATCTTCCTCTAAATCTCAAACACCCATCAGAAGCAATAGAGAAATCATCAGACTGACCATTCTGGGCCTTAATCCTCAATTCATGGATATACGGATCAGTCCTCTGCGCCTCTCTGATGTCAATCACAATCTGCGGTTCAACCTGAATCGAAGAAACTATGAAGTACTAATCACTCGGCTGGAATCGCCAACCAGAAGTACTCAACTGCTCGTGGACTCTCGAGATACTCAAGGATGTTAGCATCGCAGGCTGGGCTTTTCTACTCAAAGCATCGGCTACCAAGTTCATCCGCTTGTGGTCGGTGTACACCACAAACTCCTCACCATACAAATAGTTTTGCCATATCTTCAAGGCAAACACAATCGCAGCCAACTCTAGATTATAAACGGGGTATCTCATCTCATGAGGCTTCAACTGTCGAGACGCATAAGCAATCACGTACCTGTTCAGCATCAAAACACACCCTAAACCACTCAGAGAAGCATCGGATCACACCACAAAACCTCCAGAACCCGAAGGCAAGGCCAAAACAGGAGCAGTAGTCAACTTCTCCTTCAGCATCTGGAAACTCGACTCGCACTCATCAGTCCGAACAAACTTCCTATCCTTCTGGGTCAACTGAGTCATCGGTCTGGCTATCGAAGAAAACTTCTCAATGAAACGCCTATAATAGCCAGCCAATCCCAAGAAATTACGGATCTCGGAAACATTCCTAGGTCACTCCCAGTTAAGAACTGCTTCGACCTTACTAGGATCCACATAAATTCCTTGCGCTGAAATCACATGACCCAAGAAGATAACTCTGTCTAGCCAAAATTCACACTTGCTGAACTTGGCATACAATTTCGAGTCTCTCAGTCTCTGCAACACTAGCCTCAAGTGCTCTTTATGCTCTCTGAAACTCCTCGAATACACCAAGATGTCGTCTATGAAGACAATCACGAATCGATCGATGTACTCGCTAAAGACGCGATTCATCAAATCCATGAACACAGCAGGAGCATTCGTCAATCCAAACGGCATACAAGAAACTCATAATTTCGAAACTCATAATTTCCGTATCTCGTTCGGAAAGTTGTCTTCGCTACATTAGCTTCTCTAATCCACAATTGATGATAGACAGATCGCAAATCAATCTTCGAGTACACCGCCGATCCTTGCAACTGATAGAACAAGTCATTAATCCTTGGCAACGGATACTTTTTCTTCACTGTCGCTTTGTTCAACTGTCGAAAATCAACACACATCCTCATAGATCCATCTTTCTTCTTCACAAACAGAATCGGAGCTCCCCAAGGCGACATACTCGGTCTAATGAAGCCTTTCTCAAGAATATCTCTCAACTGATCCTTGAGTTCTTTCAACTCTGCTGACGCCAATCGATACGGGGCTCTAGAAATCGGGGCTGTACCAGGCACCAACTCAATACTGAAGTCGATATCTCTTCTCGGAGGAAATCCAGGAATCTCGTCTGGAAACACATCTGGGAACTCTTGAGCAATCGGAACATCGCTCAACCCCACTCTCGACTCATGGGAAAAATCTAGGGCATAGATCATAAACCCTGAATTCTCTAGTGACAACAAGCTAAACATCTCCATGGCAGATACTAAAGGAATCTTAGTCGCGAATCAGCACCATAGAACTCCCATTTCTCTCCAGATCGAGGCCTAAACCTCACCACACCATGGAAACAATCAACGGTCGCTCTATTCTCAGTCAGCACATCCATACCCAAAATGCAATCAAAATATCGAATTCCCAAAACAATCAGATGGGTCATCAAAACATGCTCATCAAATCTAATCAAGCAATTCAACACCACCTCTCGGGACAACAGACTCACACCAGCAGGGGTGGACACGGAGACAACATCACAAAGTGGGGAAGAACTCAACCCACTCTCATACACAAACAACTCAAAAATGAAAGGAGTGTGATGCTCCAGTGTCAATAAGTCAGCACATCCATACCCAAAATGCAATCAAAATATCGAATTCCCAAAACAATCAGATGGGTCATCAAAACATGCTCATCAAATCTAATCAAGCAATTCAACACCACCTCTCGGGACAACAGACTCACACCAGCAGGGGTGGACACGGAGACAACATCACAAAGTGGGGAAGAACTCAACCCACTCTCATACACAAACAACTCAAAAATGAAGGAGTGTGATGCTCCAGTGTCAATCAAAACTCGTGCAGGAAAATCAAAGATAAGGCATGTACCTTGAATCACTCCCGTAGGTATGTCATTAGCCTGCTCTCTTGTCAAGGCATTCGCCTGGGCCTGCTGCGATCCCGGAAACTGAAGTCTCGAAGGTACTCCAAACCTAGAGGGCTCACGAGGTTGGAATCCTGAACGTTGGGACGAAACAAAAGGTTGCTGCCGCTGCGAAGAACCACCAGCGGAACCTTGCTGCGACTGATCCAAAGTCTGCCATCCCATCAAAGGACACGCTCTAGCAATGTCCCGATTGTCCACAAAGATGACAAAGACCTCAAACTCCATGACACTGCAAAGTCTCATGCTTCCCTCCGCACTGTCCACAAAACGCACCACCAGAACTACTGCCACCAGAACTCACAGATCCAGAGGAACTCGAATGCGCCTTCTTCTTAAACTGTTTGCCTCGTAGCTTGAACCTCTGACGATTCGATTGCTGCGATCCCTGAGGAGACTAAAATGATTGTGAAACATCTTGCATCGTTTGAAAAGAGCGCCCCACCGACGGCTGAACCGGAGCATGTGCCTCCAACAAACTCTCCTCAATATCTAAAGCCCGATCCACGACCTCAGCATAAGTCGCAGGTGAACCAGACAACACCATCCGAAACAACTCAGGCCTCAAGCCCTTCAGAAACTTGTTCCTCTTAGTCCTCTCCTGGTTAGCTACATGGGGAACATACATCAATAGCGAAGAGAACTGTCTGGCATACTCGTCCACCTTCATATTCCCTTGCTTCAGGTTGTCGAACTCTCGTTCATGACTGTTGTAGTAGGACTGGTCTACGTCTGCTTAAATATATTCAATAAGAATCATGGTACAAAAGATTTGTACAAGAACTGAGAACTAAAACTCGTAGCTATCCATATTCAGGTTTATTCATTAAGACAATATCTCCAACTTTTCTGCCTCGATCCACTACTTCCTCCACTGGTTCCTCTTTTTCTTGAAGGCTCACTCTTGCTACCACCACTACCAGGAGGAGGCTGACCTCGGCCATGGATGCTACTTTCTTCCCCCTTTTGTCATCACTGTCCTTAGTTAGAAAGGCAATGAGATCAGCAAGATTAGTGCCAAGAGAAGCCAATTGTCCCTGTGTGTCCCCACGGAACTCCAGTAGATCATTACGAATAGCAGCCAACTTGTCATCAAATTCCTTAGATAAATCAGCTTTTAGATTCTTGACGTCCTTACGAAGATCTGCCAAATCGGTCATTACAAAAGCATTCTGGGCGCGAACTGCATTCTTAAATTCATGCAATTCAATCGATAAAGCAGCTGTGCCAGTGTGAGCTCCCTGCCAAAGACTTTTAAAAATGCTTCGAAAATGATTGATCTTGTTCAACATGGGCCTCGACAGCAGCTTTCTCGTAAGTATCAATCTTTAAAAATATAGCATTTTGGAGATCGCCAATTTTGCTTTGTGTGCACAGCTGCTTGATAGAATTCTCAAAAATTGAAGTGCAAAGCAGTGCAAACTGTTCATTGATATCTGTAGCAGTGGCAGTAACATGTTCAATAGTCTGTTCAACAGCAGTTGCAGTGTCCTGAGGAATGTCATCTGTAAAATGCATAGAGAAAGCAGAAGATGAACTCTGATGTGGAGAGGAAAGGGAAAAATCTGTAGGATCTGAAGAAATATCTAAAACTGGAGAGATCTGTGCACTGAAATCTGGAAGAGTTGAATCTAAGATCTGTATACGGTAAGAAACATTATCAACAACTCTTCTCGGAATGCTGGATTCTCGAAAACTGGTCCTATCGGAATGATATCTGTACAAACAGTAAAACTGCCAACTGGCTTCAAACACCCAAACATTTAATCCCACAGAATATCTGTACATAACCTGTACCAACCCCAAGTTTTAACAGGAAGAGGTGAAGAAGCACTCAAACACTGAACTACGGAGAGAAGAGGCAAAACGGTGCTAGAGATTCTAATGAAGTCCGCTGGGGCAACTGTACCATGAGTTGAGAAACAGGGGTCTCATCTTCGTGTACCCATCGGTCATAACCATCTTCCACCACCCAAACATCTCCAATTCGTCACAAAAGACGAATCCAGCAGGTCGAAATAATGATTTTGTGATTTCTGGGAATGTAAAAACCGCGATCAAAGGTACCTTCAAATAACATTGAGCAGCACGGCCTTGTCCATTGTAGCCCGTGTGCATGTCTCTGCATCAGCAAATGTTTGACAGAAGTACTATGAGCAACTGATAGTATATCTATAATCTGAAGCGCCATTACTGACCAAGGTTGTCCTGGACTAAAATTTGCTCTATGTGACTCCAAAAACTTTCGAAGCAACATTTCCCTATACTTTGCGAGTATATACACCTTTCTCTGGAGTGCAACTTGCATAGAGTCTGTCTCAGCCCAAGTTAAAACATCTTCTTCTTTGGCAGCAATGTCGTTGTTAAGAGACGTCGAAAAGGCTAACCGTCGAAGACTGAAAGAATTAAAGAATGCAGAAACTTCATGTGACACCCGAAGCCTCGGGGTCATGAAATTTGGGGTGAAATAAAAATTTTCGAATAAAAGAAGGGTTGAAAGACAATTTTTTATAAGCTGTATTTCTTATAACTTAAAAGAATGAAACACGAACTCGAACAAAAGCTGACAGACACTTGCTTGCGCGCCAACTACTGAAAACATTTGCATAAAACAAATTCTATTATATATATTGCAATTGCGGTGTACAACAGCTGATATACTGTTGCAACTGATTTAATACAGTCTTTACAAAAGATAAAATAACATCAGAATGACACGGAAAATGCTGGCCATTGACAAATACACACCACCCAGCAGCTGATTCAAGTTTCACCACCCGTTCGCTCCTCAGCTGTCGAACCTGCACCATTTTAAAAGCTAATGAGCCTAGGGGATCAGCAAGCAAAACCTGAGTAATAACAATTTCATTTAACGCAGGCAGACATCTGAACATACATAACTTGAGTTAGAGGAATCATCAGTACATAAACGTTTCATAAACATTTCTTTCTTCCATAACTTGGAGATAGGAGATAACAGTCCAGATCTCATCATCATCAATATCATTTTCTTTAGATATATGGCTTAGAAGCTCTCCTTAGGTCCGTGTTGCACTTTGATCAAAATGGCTTACGATATCAGTTTTAGCATATAGCTCATATGAAAGGGCAGCCGATATCTGGACGACTACTCACCCTTCTCCTTGTGACCGTCTGTTATCTATGCCATAAACCTTAAAATAACTTTTGTTCCTTTAACATCCTTTCTTTCTTTGAAATCTCTTTAAACGTCATCGGGTTCCATCATTTAAAACTCTTGCTTCCCATTTTAAACTTTACTGAGTATCGAATTCGACTGTTGGGAACTTACCGCTGAAATGAAATCAGTCGTAACAAAGTGAAACAATACTTTGAAACAAAACAGATCTTCACTGTTCACGTTTGTCGTAAAACAGCTGCGAGAATATTTGTGAATACTTGAAACAGACGTAGTAAATGAAACGATGTAGTTGAAGTAGGAAACAGACATGACGACGTAAGAATATCTGCTACCAGTTGTAACTTAAGGAAACGACGTCGTTAGTTTGAACCAGTCGCAACAATAATCGCTAACAACGCAACTCGGGAATAAGTGTAAAATGATGTCGTTTGCTTTAAGAAGCTGACGTAAGAAAGTCTGATAATAAGAATTTACAGACGTAATAATATCTGTTATTAGACATGAATCCGAATAAATGAAATGATGTCGTTTGCACAACAAACAGACGTAAGAATAGTGCAACGACTGAATACAACGATACAATGCAACAGCTGATGAACAAACCAACAGCTGATGAACAATGAAACTAACAGCTGATAAACAATAAAACCAACAGCTGATAAACAAATGCAAAGCTGACAACAGCTGATGTGAGAAATTCTCGAAACCAAAAGCTGACTTTAAACTTGGTGTTGCAACATCAAAACGACAGCTACGCTATCAGCTGTTATCTATCAAACCAGACTTTATACTGATTCGACTAATAACATCCGATTACATAGCGTCAAATTCCAATGTTACCATTCACCTGAAGGAAGAACATTCATGAACATACTTGAATCAAACTCGAATCCTCAGTATCCATATTTTTCTGGAAAACACTTCGAAGCATAAAAACATCATTTTGAACCCAATATTTCTTTCCTTGAACATACTTAATTCATTTTAAACATAAACTTCAACATACTATAACATACATGCAAGCAGATCCATAAATTGAATAAAATCAATATATGCTTTAAATGGTGTAGCAAAGGATCGGCTTTTACTTGCCTTAACAAAGCTTTGCAACCGTGGTTAATTCCGGCAGAATCTTCTCCCTGAGCAACACACGAACTTCTCTGTATTTTATTTTGAAAAATACTAAAGATCTTCTTCGCAAATGATAATGATCTTGCTTTCAAAACAAGTTTAAATATAGAAGGGATTAGTGGCAAGGTGCTATGTTTACAAAGAATGACACACTTCAACCAAGTTGTGAAATTTTAGTAAAATTCCCTTTCATCTCATTTTAAATTTGTAAAACACCAAACCCTTTTCAAAAGAAATCATTTGTCCTCCTTAAAGATATTTTCAATCGATTTAAACCTGCTCATGTATCGCTCTTGGATTCATCTGCTGGAACCAGCCGCGACGCATCTTATTTTCTGAAATCAATAAAAATCATCTTTTGCCAACAATTAAATTGTCATTTTGACCCAATGAAAATAAACAAGATTCATATACGTAGTCCTATTGATTTTGGGACATTACACTTCATCTATCACGTGTTCCCTCAACTGTATAAGAAACTCAATATCCCCAAAAATTAAATCAATCGGCCGGGTGCCCTTTGACTACGCCGGCCTCGACATGGGGCGCCTTCCCCTTATCGGTGAGAGCAATCTTAGGGAGACTTGCCTTGTATAAGTCTCCATCTGCAACTCCTGGGATTGAAATCCCAAGTCCAAACTTTATTTGGGTGGGTTCGGCAGCAAGAACTGATGGAAGCATCATATCTCCAGGGATCCGCTTCAGTAAGTCATTGATTGACAGTAACTCTTCATTGGATGAAAGCTTTTCCACATCTGTCAAGGTTGCTAAAACAATCTCCTTTGCTGTTGTAGTAGCCGAGCTCTGATCGACCTCAACTAATATTTTATCAGACTTTGTGACCTTAGGGTCTTTCAAAACTGTTCCCATTTCTGTTCCCTCAGCAATTTCAGGTTCCACAAAATCTACTTGCTCCATCACGACATCGGTTTCAGTAGCCTCTGCAGTCACATCTGATACCCCAGCAGCAGTAGTTTCCACAAACAACTCCTCAGTTTCCATGTCAGCAGTCTCGGAAATAATTCGAGCAATAAGTTGATCAACATCATCAGCAGTTGATACCTCTTGCCCTTTTTCAAAGACAGCTTCCACTGTTGATACCACAGAAAGAGGTTCAACAACTTGTACTACTGATACAATCTCCAGATTTTCTTTAGAGAGATCTGCTTTCTTCTTCATTGTGCGCTTCTTCTTTGTAACAGCAGACTCAGCTCTAGTAGATGTTGATCGCTTCTTCGATACAGTTGTCTCAATCACTTTCACTGGTTCATCAGCAGCACCCTTTTTATCAATTGGGGCAGATTTCTTCTTAGAGACAGTCTTCCGCTTAACAAATGCGACTTTGGACACTTCGGGCTCATCCGTTTCTCCACGAGCATCAATTGTTTTATTCATGGGAACGTAAGTATGGACAGTCTTTTCAGAAAGAATCTTCAAGTGAGGGAAGGTCTTAGCCTCTCCCAAAGTGACAGCAGGGTCTCCCTTCAGAATAACACAAATTTGGGCAGCAAACCCCTTGGCTCTTTTGGTGGTTCTATCCACCATTTCTTTCAATAACTCAAACAAAATTTTGAAATGACTCGACCATTTTGCATCAACACACAACCCAATCCATTGAGCGAAGCGTCAGAACAAACAACGAAACCACTTGAACCGGACGGCAGAGCTAACACAGGTGCAGTAGTCAACGTTTCCTTGAGCAGTTGGAAGGTATTCTCGCACTGCTCAGTCCACACAAACCTCTTGTCCTTCTGCGTCAGTTGAGTCATCAGCTTTGCTATGCTAGAAAATCCTTCGATAAAACGACGGTAATAGCCAGCCAGACCCAAGAAACTGCAAATCTCGGAAACATTCCTGGGACTCTCCCAGTTCATAACAGCATCAACCTTACTGGAATCCACCAAAATCCCCTCGGCTGAAATCACATGTCCCAAGAATACGACGCGATCCAGCCAAAACTCGCACTTGGAGAATTTAGCATACAGCTGCTGGTCTCGCAATGTCTGGAGGACAATCCGCAAATGCTCCTTATGCTCTAAAGGAGTCTTTGAGTACACCAAGATGTCGTCAATGAAAACAATCACAAACTGATCAATGAACTCTGTAAAAACCCGGTTCATCAGATCCATAAAGACTGCAGGCGCGTTGGTCAAACCAAACAGCATCACCACAAACTCGAAATGCCCATACCTGCGAAAAGCAGTCTTCGCGACATCTTGATCTCTCACTCTCAGCTGATGATACCCTGAACGAAGATCAATCTTCGAGTACACCGCAGAACCTTGCAGTTGATCAAACAGATCATCGATCCTGGGTAGAGGGTACTTGTTCTTGACTGTCTCTTTGTTCAACAGGCGGAAGTCAATGCACATCCGCACTGAGCCATCCTTCTTCTTCACAAACAAGATGGGCGCTCCCCACGGTGACATACTAGGTCGGATGAAACCATTCTCCAGAAAATCGTCCAACTGAACTGAGCTCTCTCAACTCCGCAGGCGCAAGACGATACGGGGCACGAGAAATCGGAGCTGTGCCAGGCACCAACTCGATGCTGAAGACAATCTCCCGTCTCGGAGGAAAACCAGGAATCTCCTCCGGAAATACATCGGGAAAATGTCGCACCACAAGAACGTCACTAAGCTGCACACGGGAAGAAGAAGACGCATCCAAAGCGTAGATCAAGAAACCAGCATTCCCTAAGGACAACAAGCTGAACATCTCCATCGCTGAGACTAACGGGATCTTCGATCGAGAATCCTGGCCGTAGAAGTCCCACTTCTTGCCAGACAAAGGCCTAAAACGCACAATCCCATGGAAACTGTCCACGGAAGCCCTATAGTTGGACAACACGTCCATCCCAACAATACAATCGAAATCCCACAACAGAAGGCGGATCAAACTCACCACCAACACATGCTCGCCAAAATGCAACACACCATCTAATAAAATCTCCTGGGAGAACAGGCTAACACCACCAGGGGTAGAAACAGAAACAGCATCGCGCAAAGAAATGGTATGCAAACCATGCTCAACAACAAACGAATCAGATATAAATGAATGTGATGCACCGGTGTCAAACAACACACGCGCAGGAAAATCGAAAACAAGACAAGTACCTGCGATCATCCGACTCAGCGTCTCCTCGACCTGCTCCCTAGTGATGGCGTTGACCTGAGCATGCTGAGGTCCAGAATAAAACTGCTGTGACGACTGTCCGAACCGCAACGGACCAGGCTGCTGAAACGGACTAAACTGAGTCTCACCCAACCGGGGCTGCTGAAACTGAGGGGAACGACCCCTAGACTGACCTCCATGACCCTGAGGCTGGGCTGCGGTATGTTGTGATCCAGCTGATGGACACACTCTAGCAAAATGCCCGTACTGACTGCTGTGCCACCTGTGGCTGATGCTGGGGCTGATGGGCTGACTGGGAGGACTGAGAAGACTGCGCTCCTTGACCAGTGGGACGACCACCCTGAGCCACCTGCTGCCTACGAGCACGACGGCTACGCAAACCCTCCTCAATGTCGATGGCACTATCCACTGCCTCAGCATACGTCTTGGGTTTGCTGGTCAGCACCATCTGATATAGCTCTTCATTCAAGCCCTCAAGAAATCTAGTCCACTTGGCCCTCTCCCGGCCAGAAACATGAGGAACGTACGCCAACAATGAAGAAAACTGACGAGCATACTCCCTCACAGTCATAGAGCCCTGCTCCAGATGATCGAACTCTCGCTCCCGGGCGTTCACATAAGATTCGGGCACATACTCCTGCCGTAAAGTGGTACAGAAACTATCCCAAGATATCCCAACGCCGGTCTCCAACAAGGTACTCGAAGCGCCTCTCCACCAGCGTTCTGCCGCCTTCCTAAGCAAAAGGGTCACTAAACTCAATCGGAGACCATCATCGTACTGCACCCGATCGAAAAGGCCAATAATGTTCCGGAGCCACGAGTCTGCGTCCTCACTGGACTCATCACCATTGAAGACTGGAGGGTTCATCCTCTGAAACCGCGCTATCACGACATCCATCCTCTCCACAGGAGGTGCCGCAACCTCAACTTCCTCCTCGTCGCTAACACGAGTATGACTGCGAGCACTACGCCTATCCTCATTCTGTCCTGTTGATTCCTCAAACTGCCCCTACCTCTACCACGACGTCTAGGTGGCATCTACGAAAACACTCAACATGATCAAGCAAAACAGACTAGATACAGCATAGATAGCACATAACACAAATATGCAGCACGTAATCACATAGATCAAGCACATGCAACACACGACACTGTGCCTAGACTCAAGTGTGATCAAAGAAATCGAGCATATCCCAGCTTAAGCTCTGATACCAAAAATGTCAGGCCTCGTGCTTACAACAGAGTAAAATCATAAAACACATGCGGAAGCTACTAAAAAGCGGGTAAAATTTTTACTTTTGGCCTGACGGTTTAAAACAATATAATTTAAAATAGCGCGATACTCAAAATAGATATCCCAGTTTACAAACGAAACCAACAAAGGCTACCAGCCAAGATAAAACAGTATAGCATCAACAAAAGTATCAGACTCCAGCAACAATATACAACAACTAAGCACAGGGCATCCCCTGGCTAATAATACTGATGCATATAAATATGTTATATGCTACTGGGATACTCTAACCACCTCCTTGGGGCACCTCCAGCTGGGTTAAACCCACGACCAGCTGTGAAACCTGGGTTCCCTGAAAACAACACAAGCAAGGAAAAACAACCAAGCCCCAGAGGGACATGGGGTCAAACCTCAGTACGGAGAGCAACTGAAACAGCTAAAGGAAATGCATAAGATAAAATGCAGATGCTATGCATGAGACACCGGATAACAGCTGAAGGCTACAACCAACAAGGGAGCCAAGGAACTCAAACATAGCTCCAAAAGATCTGCAACAAATCAGTGGCCACGGGATGTGTTCAAAATGTGGTAATGAGCCACTCGCCTTGACACAACACCCAAATACCAGATGCATCAAACAACTCAACCTGTCGTTGCCTACCCATGAACTGTGGTAATTAACCACTCGGCGCATGGTGGCTAACAGATCCCAGCATGGAGATGAGAGTGCGGTATTGCCGCTCGCCCTCGCATCCTGGTAAGAAACAACAGCAATACAACGGAATACAAAGCAATTTCTGCAACAGAAATCTGAATGCAATATGGGAAATGCATGTATGCATAAACACATCATCTAAAATCAACAGCAATCACATATGCACACAGCAACATCCACGGCAATGCACAAGCAGCCATCCAACATTAAATCTCACGCCAATTCCCAGCTACCTCAAGCTCAGATCCGTACCTTATACTTTCTGTGCAACAATTACCGCAAACAAGGTAATCCCGAGAAGTCTGAATTGAAACCTGCTAATTACACACACAACAGATCTCAGACTCAACACAGAAAGTCACGACCATAAATAGAATTTCACGGTTGGGACTCATCCACTCCACCAGCGAGCAATCCCAACAATACAACTAACAGGAAGCTTAATTCTAGGCTAGGAACAAGATCTCATCGCAAGAGAACGAAGTTCTACCTGAACTACAAAATGCACGAACTAAACAGCAACTTCGTGCTTTTGCTCCAGCCAACAAAAGCCTCCAAAACTGGGATAAAACGAAAGAGCTTCTTGAGAGGAGCCCAACGCTACCTCAAACGCCCAAAACAACGGTCGGAAATGACGGGAATTCGTCGGAGAAACTCACGGTAAACAGTAATAGGGTTCGAGAAATAGAGATCGACAGTCGAGAGAATATTTAGGTAAGTATGGGAATCTAATAAACCAATCGAAGACCAAGTCTTCCAATATATACACTTCTCAACTGCTGATAACAGATCCCACCGACAAACCAGTAGACACTCGCTGAAAATACAACCAGCAGATGCAAAACAAACCAGCTGCTGAATCTCTCCAACAACACTAGCAAACGGCGTCGTGGCAACTTAACTAAACGACGTCGCACATCTTACGTCATCCTATCTGTCAACAGCGGTCGCCCAAAACCAGCGACTGGATTTCTCTCACAACGCAACATATCCTTGCAGCTGGTACCAGACGTGACATCAAAACGCAGCGTTTCAACTAAGTAAAACGACGTAGCTTCGCACACGTCAGCAAATCTGCTGAACTACACAATTGCAACGACTGGTCCCGTAGCACTAACCAAAACGACGCGCCATCACTAATCCAAACGACAGCGTTTTGCACTCGCTATAGGAGCTTGCTGCTAACAGATTACACCCAGCAGATACCTCACAAAACGTCGCCGTTTTGAAATTCCTTAGCGCTCTCTGCTGAAATCCACGTAAGCGTTGCTGCTGGCAGATCCTACCCAACGCACACCTAAGATACTATCTGCTGGCAGACTTTGCCAACGACTGGTTACTCAACGCAAAACGACGGCGTTTCGATATCCCGCGATACATTTACACTCTGCGATTGGTTTTCACTACCAACCAGCTGCTAACTCACAAATACCAAAATTACGAAAACTTCCAAAATTCTTAAAACCGATTAATATAACATTAATCTTCCATAAAATCCAGGTCTCACATTTATCCCCCACTAAAAAGGATTTCGTCCTCGAAATCAAACAACAACAATTCTGAAAGCACGGTACAGCAATAGAAACCAAAACAGAAATCTGCCTAATACAAGGCCAAGAGTTCAAGATAACTGAGCAAACAATTAACAACTAGGGAAGAATTACAACCAAAAGCTACAATTGCTGGAAATTTAGCTCAACAGCTACTCAAACAGATGCGGCCACTCGCGCTGCATCTTTTCCTACAGCTCCCAAGTAGCCTCTTCCCTGCCATGTTTGCTCCACTGTACCATCACCAACGGAATGGTTTTATTTCTCAGTTGTTTCTCTTTTCGGCCAAGGATCTGCAAGGGGTATTCCTGATAGCTCAACGACTGATCTAGCTCAAATTCGTCGGTTCTAAGCACATGAGACGAATTTGGCTCGTACTTCCTCAACATGGAAACATGGAAGACATCATGTAGAGAAGATAATTCCGAAGGCAGCAACAGCCGATACGCCAAAGAGCCAATACTCTCAACAATTTCATACGGTCCGACGTAACGAGGGGCTAACTTTCCATTGCGTCCAAAGCGCATGACACTGCGAAACGGAGAAACTTTAAGAAAAACTTGATCACCAACCTGAAACTCGAGAGGTCGATGCCTCTTATTTCGCATGACACTGCGAAACGGAGAAACTTTAAGAAAAACTTGATCACCAACCTGAAACTCGAGAGGTCGATGCCTCTTATTTGCATAATTGGCTTGGCGATCCTGGGCAGCTTTCATCCGCTGTCGAATTAGATCCACATGATCCTTCATTTGCTGCACAAAGTCTGGGCCAGATAGCTGCTTCTCCCCCACTTCTTCCCAACAAACTGGAGATCTGCACTTCCTGCAGTACAAAGTCTCAAACGGCGCCATGCCAACCGTCACCTGATAGCTGTTATTGTAAGAAAACTCCACTAGAGACAACGCGTCTTGCCAGCTACCTCCGAAATCCAACACATCAGCTCGTAACATATCCTCCAACGTCTGGATAGTTCTCTCAGATTGGCCATCTGTCTGGGGATGATACGTTGTGCTCATATCCAATCTGGTACCCAAAGCTGTTTGCAAACTCTTCCAAAACCTGGAAGTAAACCTCGGATCTCGGTCGGATACGATCAAAACGGGCACACCGTGCAGTCTAACAACAAAATCAACGTACAGCTTCGCCATTTTCTTTAGAGAAAAGGTCATTCCATAGGGAATAAAATGTGCAGACTTCGACAAACGGTCAATAACCACCCAAATAGAATCCCATCCTCTTCTGGTATGAGGCAGATGCGTCACGAAATCCATAGCTATGTGCTCCCAATTCCATTGGGGCACTTCTAAACTCTGTAACAGACCACCCGGTCTCATCCTTTCGGCCTTAACCATCTGACAGTTCAAACAACGAGCGACAAAACCAGCAACATCACTCTTCAGGCCAGCCCACCAGAAGTGCGGCTTCAACGCATGGTACATCTTCCGTGCACCAGGATGAACACTATGTCTGCTACAGTGCGCTTCCCGGAGGATCTCCTCCTTCAAATCAATGAGGTTTGGCACAACCAGCCTGCCACGAAACCTCAAACACCCATCGGACGAGACAGAATAATCCTCAAGTTCGCCAGCCCTGACCTTCAACTTCAATTCATGGATGGAAGGATCAGTCCTTTGAGCTGCTCGAATGCTCGAAACAAATGTCGGCTCCACTTGGAACGATGAAACCACAACACAATCTTCAGCCTAGAATCTCCAACCCGTAGTGTTAAGATGCTCCTGATCCTTAGAGATATACAATGAAGCAAGCATCTCACTAGCCTTCCTGCTCAAAGCATCGGCCACTACGTTCGACTTCCCAGTCTGATACTTGATCTCACAATCAAAGTCCTTTAGCAGCTCCATCCAACGACGTTGTCTCATGTTCAAGTCAGGCTGCGAAAACAGATACGGCAAACTCTTGTGGTCCGAGTACACCACAAATTGCTCGCCATACAGGTACATGTCCCAAGAATATGACGCGATCCAACCAAAACTCTCACTTGGAGAATTTAGCATACAGCTGCTGGTCTCGCAATGTCTGGAGGACAATCCGCAAATGCTCCTTATGCTCTAAAGGAGTCTTCGAATAAACCAAGATGTCGTCAATGAAAAAAATACACAAACTGATCAATGAACTCTCTAAAAACCCGGTTCATCAGATCCATAAAGACTACAGGCGCGTTGGTCAAACCAAACGGCATCACCAGAAACTCGAAATGCCCATACCTGGTACGAAAAGCAGTCTTCGCAACATCTTGATCTCTCACTCTCAGCTGATGATACCCTGAACGAAGATCAATCTTCGAGTACACCGCAGAACCTTACAGTTGATCAAACAGATCATCGATCCTGGGTAGAGGGTACTTCTTCTTGACCGTCGCTTTGTTCAACTGGCTGAAATCAATGCACATCCGCACTGAGCCATCCTTCTTCTTCACAAACAAGATGGGCGCTCCCACGGCGACATACTAGGTCGGATGAAACCTTTCTCCAGAAAATCGTCCAACTGAACCTTGAGCTCTCTCAACTTCGCAGGCGCCAGACGATACGGGGCACGAGAAATCGGATCTGTGCCAAGCACCAACTCGATGCTGAACACAATCTCCCGTCTCGAAGGAAAACCAGAAATCTTCTCCGGAAACACATCGAGAAAATGCCGCACCACAAGAACGTCACTAAGCTGCACACGGGAAGAAGAAGACGCATCCAAAGCATAGATCAAGAAACCAGCATTCCCTAAGGACAACAAGCTGAACATCTCCATAGCTGAGACTAACGGGATCTTCGATCGAGAATCCTGGCCGTAGAAGTCCCACTTCTCGCCAGACAAAGGCCTAAAACGCACAATCCCATGGAAACAGTCCACGGAGGCCCTATAATTGGATAACACGTCCATCCCAACTATGCAATCGAAATCCCACAACATCAAACGGATCAAACTCGCCACCAACACATGCTCGCCAAAACGCAACACGCCATCTAACAAAATATCCTGGGAGAACAGGCTAACACCACCAGGGGTAGAAACAGAAACAACATCGCGCAAAGGTATGGTATGCAAACCATGCTCAACAACAAACGAATCAGAGATAAACGAATGCGATGCACCGGTGTCAAACAACACACGTGCAGGAAAATCAAAAACAAGACAAGTACCTGCGATCACCC
>KV018220.1:245554-282342 GCA_001598015.1 Dorcoceras hygrometricum
AAATAAACGAATGCGATGCACCGATGTCAAACAACACACGAGCAGTAAAGTCAAAGACAAGACATGTACCTCCAATCACCCGGCTCGGTGTCTCCTCGGCCTGCTCCCTCGTAATGGCGTTAACCCGAGCATGCTGGGGTCCTGAGAAGAAAGGCTGAGACGACTGCCCAAAGCTCGAAGGGCCAGGCTGCTGAAACGTCCTAAACTGAGTCTCACCTAATCGGGGCTGCTGAAACTGTTGAGAATGACCCCTAGACTGACCTCCATGACCCTGAGGCTGGGCCGCAGCTGCTGTGATCCAGGTGATGGACACACTCTAGCAAAAGCCCGACTGACCACAAATGTTGCAGGAACCCTGCACACCAACACACTACGTAGAAGAATGCTTTCAACCTCAAAAAACCGCAAAACTCAGCCCGAGAACCACTGCTACTCGAGCTGCCTGAACCAGAAGAGCCAGAACCCGACTTCTTCTTGAACTACTGACCGCGGGGTCGGAACCTCTGACGGCCAGACTGCTGTGCCACCTGCGGCTGCTGCTGGGGCTGATGGGCTGACTGGGACGACTGAGAAGACTGCGCTACCTGACCAGTGGGGCGACCACCCTGAGCCACCTGCTGCCTACGAGCACGACGGCTACGCAAACCCTCCTCAATGTCGATGGCACTATCCACTGCCTCAGAATACGTCTTGGGTTTGCTGGTCAGCACCACCTAATATAGCTCTTCATTCAAGCCTCAAGAGATCTAGTCCACTTGGCCCTCTCCCGGCCAGAAACATGAGGAACGTACGCCAGCAACGAAGAAAACTGACGAGCATACTCCCTCACCGTCATAGAGCCCTGCTCCAGATGATCGAACTCCTGCTCTCGGGCGTTCACATAAGATTCGGGCACATACTCCTGCCGGAAAGTGGTACAAAACTATCCCAAGAGATCCAACGCCGGTCTCCAACAAGGTACTCGAAGCGCCTCTCCACCAGCGCTCTGCCTCCTTCCTAAGCAAAAGGGTCACTAAACTCAATCGGAGACCATCATCGTACTGCACCCGATCGAAAAGGCCAATAATGTTCCGGAGCCACGAGTCTGCGTCCTCACTGGACTCATCACCATTGAATACTGGAGGGTTCATCCTCTGAAACCGCACTATCACGACATCCATCCTCTCCACAAGAGGTGCCGCAACCTCAACTTCCTCCTCGTCGCTAACACGAGTATGACTGCGAGCACTACGCCTATCCTCATTCTGTCATGCTGATTCCTCAAACTCGCCCCCTACCTCTACCATGACGTCTATGTGGCATCTACGAACACTACAGGATAAGGCAACAGAAAATCATACAACACATGCGGAAGCTACTAAAAAGCGGGGTAAAATTTTTAATTTTGGCCTGACGGTTTAAAAAAATATAATTTAAAATAGCGCGATACTCAAAATAGATATCCCAGTTTACAAAGGAAACCAACAAAGGCTACCAGCCAAGATAAAACAGTATAGCATCAACACAAGTATCAGACTCCAGCAACAATATACAACAACTAAGCACAGGGCATCCCCTGGCTAATAATACTGATACATATAAATATTATATACGCTACTGGGATACTCTAACCACCTTCTGGGGCACCTCCAGCGGGTTAAACCCACGACCAGCTGTGAAACCTGGGTTCCCTGAAAACAACACAAGCAAGGAAAAACAACCAAGCCCCAGAGGGACATGGGGTCAAACCCCAGTACGGAGAGCAACTGAAACAGCTAAAGGAAATGCATAAGATAAAATGCAGATGATATGCATGAGACACCGGATAACAGCTGAAGGCTACAACCAACAAGGGAGCCAAGGAACTCAAACATAGCTCCAAAATATCTGCAACGAATCAGTGGCCATGGGGTGTGTTCAAAATGTGGTAATGAGCCACTCGCCTTGACACAACACCCAAATACCAGATGCACCAAACAACTCAACATGTCGTTGCCTCGCCCATGAACTGTGGTAATTAACCACTCGGCGCATGGTGGCTAACAGATCCCAGCAGGGAGATGAGAGTGCGGTATTGCCGCTCGCCCTCGCATCCTGGTAAGAAACAACAGCAATACGACGGAATACAAAGCAATGGATGCAACAGAAATCTAAATGCAATATAGGAAATGCATGTATGCATAAACACAGCAGCTAAAATCTACAGCAATCACATATGCACACAGAAACATCCACGGCAATGCACAAGCAGCCATCCAACATTAAATCTCACGCCAATTCCCAGATACCTCAAGCTCAGATCCGTACCTTATACTTTCTATGCAACAATTACCGCAAACAAGGTAATCCCGAGAAGTCTGAATTGAAACCTGCTAATTACACACACAACAGATCTCAGACTCAACACAGAAAGTCAAGGCCATAAATAGAAATTCACGGCTGGGACTCATCCACTCCACCAGCAAGCAATCCCAACAATACAACTAACAGGAAGCTTAATTCTAGGCTAGGAACAAGATCTCATCGCAAGAGAACGAAGTTCTACCTGAACTACAAAATGCACGAACTAAACAGCAACTTCGTGCTTTTGCTCCAGCCAACAACAGCCTCCAAAAGTGGGATAAAACGAAAGAGCTTCTTGAGAGGAGTCCAACGCTACCTCAAACGACCAAAACAATGGTCGGAAACGACGGGAATCTAATAAACCAATCGAAGACCAAGTCTTCCAATATATACACTTCTCAACTGCTGATAACAGATCCCACCGACAAACCAGTCGACACTCGTTGAAAATACAACCAGCAGATGCAAAACAAACCAGCTGCTGAATCTCTCCAACAACACTAGCAAAACGGCATCGTGGCAACTTAACTAAACGACGTCGCACAGCTTACGTCATCCTATATGTCAACAGCTGGTCGCCCAAAACCAGCGACTGGATTTCTCTCACAAAGCAACATATCCTTGCAGCTGGTACCAGACGCGACATCAAAACGCAGCGTTTCAACTAAGTAAAACGACGTAGCTTCGCACACATTAAGAAATCTGCTGAACTACACAATTGCAACGACTGGTCCACTAGCACTAACCAAAACGACGTCGCCTTCACTAATCCAAACGACAGCGTTTTGCACTCGCTACAGGAGCTTGTTGCTAATAGATAACACCCAGCAGATACCTCACAAAATGTCGCCGTTTTGAAATTCCTTAGCGCTCTCTGCTGAAATCCACATAAGCATTGCTGCTGGCAGATCCTACCCAACGCACGCCTAAGATACTATCTGTTGGCAGACTTTGCCAACGACAAGTTAGTCAACGCAAAACGACGGCGTTTCGATCTCCCGCGATACAATTACACTCTACGACTGGTTTTCACTACCAACCAGCTGCTAACTCACAAATACCAAAATTACGAAAACTTCCAAAATTCTTAAAACCGATTAATCTAACATTAATCTTCCATAAAATCCAGGTCTCACACTGAGTGTGTCCAGATCTCACTATTCAGTTGACTCAACACTTATTAATTCAGATCTCTCGTTCCCCCTAAAACTGAGATCTCCCAAGTCTGATATTTTATCAAACCTGAATTCCCCGATGTTCCCCCTGAATAGTAGACTCAGATTTGACAAAACAAGAAGCTGTTCAACCTGCAAATACGTTAGCGCACAGACAATTTAAGGCAATTCTAAGAGACCTAAATGTTTCCAAAATAAGAAAACTTAGCGTCTGGTAGAGGCTTTGTGAATATGTCAGCAACTTGCTGCTCAGTCGACACATACTCCAGTCGGACGTCTTTCTTTAGCACGTGGTCCCTTATGAAATGATGCCGGATGTCTATATGCTTTGTTCTTGAATGCAGCACAGGATTCTGAATGATAGCAATAGCATTGGTGTTGTCGTAGAGAATAGGCGCTTCAGAAGCATCAATGTCATAGTCCTTAAGCTAGTGTTGTATCCATAAGATCTGAGCACAGTAGCTTCCTGCTGCTAAGTACTCTGCTTCAGCTATGGACGTTGCAATAGATGTTTGTGACACCCCAACCCTCGGGGTCATGAAATTTGAATAGCATTGGTGTTGTCGTAGAGAATAGGCGCTTCAGAAGCATCAATGTCATAGTCCTTAAGCTAGTGTTGTATCCATAAGATCTGAGCACAGTAGCTTCCTGCTGCTAAGTACTCTGCTTCAGCTATGGACGTTGCAATAGATGTTTGTGACACCCCAACCCTCGGGGTCATGAAATTTGGGGTGAAATAAAAAATTTCGAATAAAAGAAGGGCTGAAAGACAATTTGTTATAAGCTGTATTTCTTATAACTTAAAAGAATGAAACACGAACTCGAACAAAAGCTGACAGACACTTGCTTGCGTGCCAACTACTGAAAACATTTGCGGAAAACAAATTCTATTATATATATATATATATATATATATTGCGGTGTACAACAGCTGATATTCTATATGAACTACTACTGTTGCAACTGATTTAATACCGTCTTTACAAAAGATAAAATAACATCAGACTTGACACGGAAAACACTGGCCATTGACAAACACTGTCTTTACAAAAGATAAAATAACATCAGACTTGACACGGAAAACACTAGCCATTGACAAACACAGACCACCCAGCAGCTGATTCAAGTTTCACCTCCCGTTTGCTCCTCAGCTGTCGAACCTGCACCATTTTAAAAGCTAATGAGCCTAGGGGCTCAGCAAGCAAAACCTGAGTAATAACAATTTCATTTAACGCAGGCAGACATCTGAGCATACATAACTTGAGTTAAAGGAATCATCAATACATAAACGTTTCATTGTCAGGCCTCGTGCTCACAACAGAGTAAAATTATACAAACCCAATCGGAAGCTACTAAAAAGCGGGTAAAATTTTTGCTTTTGGCCTGACGGTTTAAAACGATAAAATTTAAAATACAACAATACTCAAAATAGATATCCCAGTTTAACAAAACCACCAACAAACAAAGGCTACAAGCCCACGACAAACAATATAGCATAACATGCATTAGATACCTGGTAACAACCACAACCGAATGTAACAGACTACAACAAAAGCACAGGGCATCCCCTGGCTAACTGCACTAATACATATAAATATGCTACACGCCACTGGGATACTCTAACCACCTCCTGGGGCACCTCTAGCTGGGTCAGCTTCACGACCAGCTGGATAACCTGAACAACAAAACAGGCAAGGAAAACAAAACAAGCCCCAGAGGAACATGGGGTCAAACCCCATTACGGAGAGCAACTGAAACAGCTAAAGAAACAGCATAAGATAAACTGCAGATGCTATGCATGAGACACAGAACGAACGCTGAAGGCTACAACCGGAAAGGGAGCCAAGGAACTCAAACATAGCTCCACAAGATCTGCAACAAACGGTGGCCACGGGGTGTGTTCAAAATGTCGTAATGAGCCACTCGCCTTGACACTACACCCAAATACCAGATGCATCAAACAATTCAACCTGTCGTTGCCTCGCCCATGAACTGTGTTCGTTAACCACTTGGCGCATGGTGGCTAACAGATCCCAGCAGGGAGATGAGAGTGCGGTATCGCCGCTCGCCCTCGCATCCTGGTAAGAAAACAACAGCACTATACACAAGGCACAAACTTCCAAGATGCAAAGCAGTCGGGATACAATGCACGAGAGATCTGAAATGCAAGGGAATTAATGCATGAATGCAATCACCGAAACCAGCTAGCATAAACCATATGCAACAGCAACCAAATACATGGCAATCACAAACAGCGAACACATCCCAGCAATCTCACATTCATCTCACGCTGAATTCCAAGCTGAATATCAAGCTCAAGATCCGTACCTTAATTTTGTGCAACAATTACTACAAAACAAGCCCGAGAGATCTGGTTGAAACCTTCTAAAACACACGCACAACAGATTTCAGGGAAGCTAACCAAATTCACGGCCATACACAAAACTCACGGCGGGAATCTATATACTAAAACCAGCGCTCAATTCCACAATACAACTTAATAGGGAGCTTAAATAAAGGCTAGGAATAAGATTTCCAAGCTAATTCGAAAAAGCTACCTGCACGCACAAACACACGAGCGAAACAGCAGCTTCGTGCTTTTGCTCCAGCCAACGACAGCCTCCTAAAGCGGTAAGGAATGAAAGAGATTGTCGAGAGGAGTCCAACGCTACCTCAAACGTGAAAAACGATGGCCGGAAACGATGGGAATTTGCCGGAGAAGCTCACGGTGAACAGTACCCGAGGGTTAGAAGCGAAGAACGAAAGTTGAGAGAATTTTGCTAAGTATGGGATCTGGTTTAGAATAATGAGAGGCCAACACTTCAAATATAAATACACGCCTGAAATCTGATTAAATAGCCACCGACAGAAACAGATCTCACAAGCCATCGCTCGCTCCAAAACCACGAAGAAATCTGAAGGCCAAAAACGCTAAACGCTACACACTCAAAACCGCGGTGAAATCTGAACAACAAACTAAACGCTGGAAAAATAGAGCTAACTCTAAAACGACGTCGCACAGCACCATGGTGAAGTCTGGAACGCTAAACACAAACGCTGGAGAAATCTGGAATACAAAGCGCTAAAAGCTGCTCACTGAAATCTGGTCACTCGAACGCTAAACTCACGAAACAGATCTCTCCCTCAAGCGTTCACCAAAACGGCGCCGTAGCAACTTATCTAAATGACATCGTATAGCGCTCAACACAAAAACACGCGGGGCAGATCTCTACATACAAGCGCAACAGATCTATCCTAACTATGCGACATCCAGACCACACGAAAATGACGGCGTATCAAGCCTTCTCGCTACAAAATGCGCCGCAACACTAAGCGTCCAGATCTCTCAATGCGAACAGATTCCTCACACAACCGAGAAGATTTCACCCGAACGCCCAAAACAGATTTCTTCACCAAAAATCAGATTTCAAACTCGAAAATTCCACAATTTCCAGAATTGCTCTAAATGTGAAATCTGACCCGAAAATACAAACGAAACCTCCAAAAAGAATTCCGAACACCAGAATTCCTCAAAAACCGATTAATCCAACAATTAATCTTTTATTACATTTCAGGTCTCACATTTCTCCCCCACTAAAAAGGATTTCGTCTCCGAAATCAAACGAAAATTCTGAAAATACAACTCAACAACAGGTTAACAAAACAGAAATTCGACTAACACATGGCCAAAAGTTCAAGATAACTGAGCAAGCAAATAAAAACAACTAGGAAAGAATTACAATCCAAAGCTACAAATACTGGGAATCTAGCACCACAGATACTCAAACAGATGCGGCCACTCGCGCTGCATCTTTTCTTCCAGCTCCCACGTAGCTTCTTCCCTGCCATGCTTTCTCCATTGCACCATTACCAATGGAATGGTCTTATTCCTCAATTGTTTCTATTTTCTACCAAGGATCTGCAAGGGATATTCCTGATAGCTCAACGTCTGATCTAGCTCAACCTCGTCAGTTCTAAGTACATGAGACGGATCTGGCTCATACTTCCTCAACATGGAAACATGGAAGACATCATGCAGAGAAGATAATTCCGGAGGTAACAATAGCCGATACGCTAACGGGCCAATCCTCTCAACGATCTCATACGGTCCGACGTCACGAGGGGCTAACTTTCCCTTGTGTCCAAAGCGCATAACACTACGAAACGGAGAAACTTTGAGAAATATCTTATCACAAACCTGAAACTCTAGAGGTCGACGCCTCTTATTCGCATAACTGGCTTGGCGATCATGGGCAGCTTTCATCCGTTGTCGAATTAGATCAACATGATCCTTCATTTGCTGCACAAAGTCTGGGGCAGATAGCTGCTTCTCCCCCACTTCTTCCCAACACACAGGCGATCTGCACTTCCTGCCGTACAAAGCCTCAAACGGCGCCATGCCAATCGTCACCTGATAGCTGTTATTGTATGAAAATTCCACCAAAGACAACGCGTCTTGCCAGCTACCTCCAAAATCCATAACAACAGCTCCTAACATATCCTCTAACGTCTGGATAGTTCGCTCAGATTGGCCATCTGTCTGGGGTTGATACGCGGTACTCATAGCCAATCTGGTACCCAAAGCTGCTTGAAAATTCTTCCAAAACCTGGAAGTAAACCTTGGATCTCGATCTGAGACGATCGAAACAGGCACACCGTGCAGTCTAACCACGAAATCCACGTACAGTTTCGCCATTTTCTTCAGAGAAAAGGTCAAACCGTAGGGAATAAAATGTGCAGACTTCGACAATCGGTCGATAACCACCCAAATAGCATCGCCCTCTACTGGAACGAGGCAGATGCGTCACGAAATCCATCGCTATGTGCTCCCAATTCCATTGGGGCACTTCAAAACTCTGCAACAGACCACCAGGTCTCATCCTTTCGGCCTTAACCATTTGACAATTCAAACAACGAGCGACAAAACCAGCAACGTCGCTCTTCAGGCCAGCCCACCAGAAGTGCGGCTTCAACGCATGGTACATCTTCCGTGCACCAGGATGAACACTGTGTCTACTGCAGTGCGCTTCCCGAAGGATCTCCTCCTTCAAATCAATGAGGTTAGGCACAACCAGCCTGCCACGAAACCTCAAGCAAACATCATAAGAAACAGAATAATCTTCAAGTTCTCCAGCCCTGACCTTCAACTTCAATTCATGGATGGAAGGATCAGTCCTTTGAGCTGCTCGAATACTAGAAACAATCTGCGGCTCCACTTGGAAAGAAGAAACCACAACATAATCTTCAGCCGGGTAGAATCTCCAACCAGTAGTATTAAGATGCTCCTGATCCTTAGAGATATACAACGAAGCAAGCATCTCACTAGCCTTCCTGCTCAAAGCATCGGCCACTACGTTCGACTTCCCAGGCTGATACTTAATCTCGCAATCGAAGTCCTTAAGCAGCTCCATCCAATGATGTTGTATCATATTCAAATCGGGCTGCAAAAACAGATACTGCAAACTTAAAAGCAGTCTTTGCATCTTGATCTCTTACTCTCAGCTGATGGTACCCGCGTCAATCTTCGAATACACCGCAGAACCTTGCAGCTGATCAAACAGATCATCGATCCTGGGTAAAGGGTACTTGTTCTTGACAGTCTCTTTATTCAACTGGCGGAAATCAATGCACATCCGCATTGAGCCATCCTTCTTCTTCACAAACAAAATGGGCGCTCCCCACGGCGACATACTAGGTCGAATGAAACCTTTCTCCAGAAAATCGTCCAACTACACCTTGAGTTCTCTCAACTCCGCAGGCGCCAAACGATACGGGGCACGAGAAATCGGAGCTGTGCCAGGCACCAGCTCTATGCTGAAGTCAATCTCTCGCCTTGGAGGAAAACCAGGAATCTCCTCCGTGAAAATGTCGCGCCACGGGAACGTCACTGAGCTGCACACGGGAAGAAGAAGATGCATCCAAAGCGTAAATCATGAAGCCAGCATTCCCTAAAGACAACAAACTGAACATATCCATCGCTGATACTACCGGGATCTTTGATCGAGAATCCTGGCCGTAGAAGTCCCACTTCTCGCCAGACAAAGGCCTAAAACGAACAATCCCATGGAAACAGTCCACGGAGGCCCTATAGTTGGACAACACGTCCATCCCAACGATACAATCAAAATCCCACAACATCAGACGGATCAAATTTGCCACCAACACATGTTCTCCAAACCGCAACACGCCATCTAACAAAACCTCCTGGGCCGTAGAAGTCCCACTTCTCGCCAGACAAAGGCCTAAAACGAACAATCCCATGGAAACAGTCCACGGAGGCCCTATAGTTGGACAACACGTCCATCCCAACGATACAATCAAAATCCCACAACATCAGACGGATCAAATTTGCCACCAACACATGTTCTCCAAACCGCAACACGCCATCTAACAAAACCTCCTGGGAAAACAGGCTCACACCGCCAGGGGTAGAAACAGACACGACATCACACAAAGAAATGGTATGCAAACCATGCTCAATGACAAAAGAATCAGAGATAAAAGAATGCGATGCACCGGTGTCGAACAACACACGTGCAGGAAAATCGAAAACAAGACATGTACCTCCAATAACTCTGCTCGGTTTCTCCTCTGCCTGCTCCCTAGTCATGACGTTGGCCTGAGCATGCTGAGGTCCAGAATAAAACGGCTGAGACGACTGTCCGAATCGCGATGGACCAGGCTGTTGAAACGGCCTGAACGGAGTCTCACCAATCCTGGGTGGCCGAAACTGAGGGGAACGACCCCTAGACTGTCCTCCACGACACTGAGACGGGGCTGCGGCCTGCTGCAATCCCACTGACGGACACACCCTAGCAAAATTCCCATACTAACCGCAAATGTTGTAAGAGCCCTGCACTCCAACTCACTGCGTAGAAGGATGCTTGCCACCACAAAAACCACAGAACTCGGGAACGACCCCTAGACTGTCCTCCACGACACTGAGACGGGGCTGCGGCCTGCTGCAATCCCACTGACGGACACACCCTAGCAAAATTCCCATACTAACCGCAAATGTTGTAAGAGCCCTGCACTCCAACTCACTGCGTAGAAGGATGCTTGCCACCACAAAAACCACAGAACTCAGCCTGCAAACCACTGCTACTCGAGCTACATGAACCAGACGAACCAGAACCAGACTTCTTCTTGAACTTTGACCGTGGGGTCGAAACCTCTGACGGCCAGACCGCTGTGCCACCTACGGCTGCTGCTGCTGCTGGGGCTGATGGGATGACTGGGAGGACTGCGAAGACTATGCTCCCTGACCAGCAGGATGACCAATCTGTGCTACCAACTGCCTATGAGCACGACGACTCCTCAAACCCTCCTCAATATCGATAGCATTATCAACTGCTTCAGCATAAGTCTTGGGTTTGCTTGTCAGCACCATCTGATACAGTTCCTCATTCAAACCTTCTAAGAATCTGGTCCTCTTGGCCCTCTCCCGGCCAGAAACTTGCGGAATGTATGCCAACAAAGAAGAAAACTTCCGAGCATACTCACGAACAGACATCGAGCCCTGCTCCAGATGATCAAACTCCCGCTCACGAGCATTCACATAAGACTCAGGAACATACTCCTGCCTAAAGGTCTCGCAAAAACTGTCCCAAGTAATCCCAACGCCGGTCTCCAACAAAGTACTAGAAGCACCTCGCCACCAGCGCTCTGCACCCTTCCTCAACTGGAGGGTAACCAAACTCAACCGAAGCTCGTTGTCATACTGGACATGATCAAATAGACCAGTGATGTTCCGAAGCCACGAATCTGCATCCTTGCTCGACTCGTCGCCATTGAAGACCTGAGAGTTCATCCTCTGAAACATCGCTATCACAACGTCCATTCTCTCCACAGGGGTAGGCAAGTCACCAACTTCGTCCTACTCATCATGTCTACTACGAGTACGACTAGGAGCACTACGCCGATACTCGTTATATCCTGCCGATTCATCAAACTGCCCCCTACCTCTACCACGACGTCTAGGTTGCATCTACAAACACTCAACAGGATAAGGCAACAGAGAAGAAATACAGCATAGATATCACAACAATATGCAGCACATAATCACATAGCCAAGCACATGCAACACACGACACTGTGCCTAGACTCAAGTGTGATCAAAAAAATAGAGCTTATCCCAGCTTAAGCTCTGATACCAAAAATTTCAGGCCTCGTGCTCACAACAGAGTAAAATTATACAAACACAAGCGGAAGCTACTAAAAAGCGGGTAAAATTTTTGCTTTTGGCCTGACGGTTTAAAACGATATAATTTAAAATACAACAATACTCAAAATAGATATCCCAGTTTAACAAAACCACCAACAAACAAAGGCTACAAGCCCGTGACAAACAATATAGCATAACATGCATTAGATACCTGGTAACAACCACAACCGAATGTAACAGCCTACAACAAAATCACAGGGCATCCCCTGGCTAACTGCACTAATACATATAAATATTCTATACGCCACTGGGATACTCTAACCACCTTCTGGGGCACCTCTAGCTGGATCAGCTCCACGACCAGCTGGATAACCTGAACAACAAAACAGGCAAGGAAAACAAACCAAGCCCCAGAGGAACATGGGGTCAAACCCCAGTACGGAGAGCAACTGAAACAGCTAAAGAAACAGCATAAGATAAAATGAAGATGCTATGCATGAGACACAGAAAGAACGCTGAAGGCTACAACCGAAAAGGGAGCCAAGGAACTCAAACATAGCTCCACAAGATCTGCAACAAACGGTGGCCACGGGGTGTGTTCAAAGTGTGGTAATGAGCCACTTGCCTTGACACTACACCCGAATACCAGATGCATCAAACAACTCAACCTGCCGTTGCCTCGCCCATGAACTGTGGTAGTTAACCACTCGGCGCATGGTGACTAACAGATCCCAGCAGGGATATGAGAGTGCGGTATCGCCGCTCGCCCTCGCATCCTGGTAAGAAAACAACAGCACAATACACAAGGCACAAACTGCCAAGATACAAAGCAGCCAGGATACAATGCACGAGAGATCTGAAATGCAAGGGAATTAATGCATGAATGCAATCACCGAAACCAGCTAGCATAAACCATATGCAACAGCAACCAAATACCCGGCAATCACAAACAGCGAACACATCCCAGCAATCTCACTTCATCTCACGCCGAATTCCAAGCTGAATTTCAAGCTCAAGATCCGTACCTTAATTTTGTGCAACAATTACTACAAAACAAGCCCGAGAGATCTGGTTGAAACCTGCTAAAACACATGCACAATAGATTTTAGGGAAGCTAACCAAACTCACGGCCATAGACAAAACTCACGGCTGGAATCTATACACTAAAACCAGCGCTCAATTCCATAATACAACTTAACAGGGAGCTTAAATAAAGGCTAGTAATAAGATTTCCAAGCTAATTCGAAAAATCTACCTGCACGCACAAACACACGAACGAAACAGCAGCTTCGTGCTTTTGCTCCAGCCAACAAAGCCTCCTAAAGTGGTAAGGAATGAAAGAGCTTGTCGAGAGGAGTCCAACGCTACCTCAAACGTGAAAAACGATGGCCGAAAATGACGGGAATTCGCTGGAGAAGCTCACGGTGAACAGTACCCGAGGGTTAGAAGCGAAGAAATAAAGTTGAGAGAATTTTGCTAAGTATGGGATCTGGTTTAGAATAATGAGAGGCCAACACTTCTAATATAAATACATGCCTGAATCCTAAAGTGGTAAGGAATGAAAGAGCTTGTCGAGAGGAGTCCAACGCTACCTCAAACGTGAAAAACGATGGCCGAAAATGACGGGAATTCGCTGGAGAAGCTCACGGTGAACAGTACCCGAGGGTTAGAAGCGAAGAAATAAAGTTGAGAGAATTTTGCTAAGTATGGGATCTGGTTTAGAATAATGAGAGGCCAACACTTCTAATATAAATACATGCCTGAAATCTGATTAATTAGCCATCGACAGAAACAGATCTCACAAGCCATCGCTCGCTCCAAAACCACGAAGAAATCTGAAGGCCAAAAACGCTAAACGCTACACACTCAAAACTGCGGTGAAATCTGAACAACAAACTAAACGCTGGAAAAATAGAGCTAACGCTAAAACGACGTCGCACAGCACCATGGTGAAGTCTGGAACGCTAAACACAAACGCTGGAGAAATCTGAAATACAAAGCGCTAAAAGCTGCTCGCTGAAATCTGGTCACTCGAACGCTAAACTCGCGAAACAGATCTCTCCCTCAAGCGTTCACCAAAACGGTGCCGTAGCAACTTATCTAAACGACATCGTATAGCGCTCAACACAAAAACACGCGGGGCAGATCTCTATATACAAGCTCAACAGATCTCTCCTAACTATGCGACATCCAGACCACACGAAAACGGCGGCGTATCAAGCCTTCTCGCTACAAAATGCGCCGCAACACTAAGCGTCCAGATCTCTCAATGCGAACAGATTCCTCACACAACCGAGCAGATTTCACCCGAATGCCCAAAACAGATTTCTTCACCAAAAATCATATTTCAAACTCGAAACTTCCAAAATTTCCAGAATTGCACTAAATGTGAAATCTGACCCGAAAATGCAAATGAAACCTCCAAAAAGAATTCCGAACACCCAGAATTCCTCAAAAACCGATTAATCCAACAATTAATCTTTTATTACAGGTCTCACATTCATAAACATTTATTTCTTCCATAACTTGGAGATAGGGGATAATAGTCCAGATCTCATCATCATCAATATCATTTTGTTTAGATTTATGGCTTAGAAGCTCTCCTTAGGTCCGTGTTGCACTTTGATCAAAATGGCTTCCGCTATCAGTTTTAGCATATAGCTCATATGAAAGGGCAGCCGACATCTGGACGACTACTCACCCTTCTCCTTGTGACCGTCTGTTATCTACGCCATAAACCTTAAAATAACTTTTTTTCCTTTAACATCCTTTCTTTCTTTGAAATCTCTTTAAACATCATCGGGTTCCATCATTTAAAACTCTCGCTTCCCATTTTAAACTTTACTGAGTATCGAATTCGACTGTTGGGAACTTATCGCTGAAATGGAATCAGTCGTAACAAAGTGAAACAATACTTTGAAACAAAATAGATCTTCACTGTTCACGTTTGTCGTAAAACAGCTGCGAGAATATTTGTGAATACTTGAAACAGACGTAGTAAATGAAACGATGTAGTTGAAGTAGGAAACAGACATGATGATGTAAGAATATCTGCTACCAGTTGTAACTTAAGGAAACAACGTCGTTAGTTTGAACCAGTCGCAACAATAATCTCTAACAACACGACTCGAGAATAAGTGTAAAACGATGTCGTTTGCTTTAAGAAGCTGACGTAAGAAAGTCTAATAATAAGAATAAACAGACGTAAGAATATCTGTTATCAGACATGACTCCGAATAAATGAAATGATGTCGTTTGCACAACAAACAGACGTAAGAACAGTGCAACGACTGAATACAACGATACAATGCAACAGCTGATGAACAATGAAACTAACAGCTGATAAACAATAAAACCAACAGCTGATAAACAAATGCAAAGCTGACAACAGCTGATGTGAGAAATTCTCGAAACCAAAAGCTGACTTTAAACTTGGTGTTGCAACATCAAAACGACAGCTACGCTATCAGTTGTTATCTATCAAACCAGACTTTATACTGATTCGACTAACAACATTCGATTACATAGCGTCAAATTCCAATGTTACCATTCACCTGAAGGAAGAACATTCGTGAACATACTTGAATCAAACTCGAATCCTCAGTATCCATATTTTTATGTAAAACACTTGGAAGCATAAAAACATCATTTTGAACCCAATCTTTCTTTCCTTGAACATGCTTAATTCATTTTAAATATGAACTTCAACATACTATAACATACAGGCAAACAGATCCATAAAATGAATAAAATCAATATATGCTTTAAATGGTGTAGCAAAGGATCGGCTTTTACTTGCCTTAACAAAGCTTTGCAACCGTGGTTAATTCCGGCAGAATCTTCTCCCTGAGCAACACACGAACTTCTCTGTATTTTATTTTGAAGAATACTAAAGATTTTCTTCGCAAATGACTCTTGCTTTCAAAACAAGTTTAAATATGGAAGGGATTAGTGGCAAGGTGCTATGTTTACGAAGCATGACACACTTCAACCAAGTTGTGAAATATTAGTAAAATTCCCTTTCATCTCATTTTAAATTTGTAAAACACCAAACCCTTTTCAAAAGAAATCATTTGTCCTCCTTAAAGATATTTTCAATCAATTTAAACCTGCTCATGTATCGCTCTTGGAGTCATCTGGAACCAGCCGCGACGCATCTTATTTTCTGAAATCAATAAAAATCATCTTTTGCCAACAATTAAATTGTCATTTTGACCCAATGAAATAAACAAGATTCATATACGTAGTCCTATGGATTTTGGGGCTTTACAGTTTGCTTCTTACTGAACCAGGAATCAAGCGATCTCCCAAGAATTGACAAGTTCCACTTGTGCTCCTACGATCAATTCGACATCCTGCGTAGTCTGCATCACTATATCGATTAGTTGAAAGCCTGAGTCTTTGGGATACCAAATACCCACGAATTTCCTTTCAAATATTTTAAAATCCTTTTCACGGCTATGTAATGTGATTGTTTAGGCTCTGCTTGAAATCTAGCACACAAACAGACAGCAAACATGGTGTCTGGTCTGCTAGCAGTTAAGTACAGCAAAGAGCAAATTATACCGTGATAAAGAGATACCTCAATGGCAGATCCAGCTTAAACTTTATCCAGTTTGATTGATGAGCTCATTGGGGTTGCAGCTGCTGAACAGTTGTCTATGCCAAATTTTTTCAGCAGTTCTTTCGTATACTTAGCTTGGTTAATGAAAATTCCATTTTCCAACTGTCGAACTTGTAAGCCCAGAAAGAATGTTAGCTCGCCCATCATGCTCATCTCAAATTTTTCTTGCATCAGCGTAGAGAACCTTTGACACAATTTGGGATTAGTTAACCCAAAAATAATATCATCAACATAGATTTGTACCAATAAGACATGATCAGCTTTAACAAATTTGAATAAAGTCTTATCCACTGTGCCTATTGTAAAATCATGCTCGATTAAGAATTTGGACAGTATATCATACCAAGCTCTGGGTGCTTGCTTCAACCCATACAGAGCTTTATCCAATTTATAAACGTGGTTTGGATATGTATGATTTACGAAGCCAGGAGGTTGTGCAACATACACTTACTCTGTTAGAATGCCATTAAGAAATGCACTCTTAACATCCATTTGAAATACTTTAAAATATTTGAAAACAGCGTAAGCAAAAACATGCGAATAGCTTCTAATCTGGCTACTGGTGCAAAGGTTTCATCAAAATCTATTCCTTCCATCTGCCTAAATCCTTGAGCTATCAGTCTAGCTTTATTTCTCGTTACTATTCCATCTTCATTCAGTTTGTTCCTAAAGACCCATCGTGCTCCTATAACTGAATGATTTTAAGGTCTAGGTACAAGTTGCCATATGTTATTTCTCTAAACTGATTTAATTCCTCCTGCATAGCTTCTACCCAATTTGGGTCTACTAAGGCTTCATCTATTTGTTTAGGTTCTATATGAGAGATTAAAGCTGAATCAAAATGATCATGCAATAGCTGGCTTCGTGTGCGAACAGGAGATTCGATGTTACCTATGACCTGCTCAGGTGTATGATTTCTATTCCACCGAAGATCAAGTCCAATTGGATGTGCTTCCTGTTATGTTTGAATGTCTTGCTGGATAGCCACATCTGGATTGTCTGTTACCAATTGATATGAAGTACTTGCAACTGGTGTGTCAGATGTTGGTCTTTGTGTGGCAAGATCAGTTTGCTCATCATCTGTTTGAGCAATGTCTGTTTGGACATATTGTGCATTCGTTGCTTCAGCTCCAGCAGCAGGCACACTTGGAGAGATCTGATCCTGTGTTGAGTCAACGTTAGTCAAATCGATGACTACTGGATTACCTGTCAGATCTTGTTGAGCATTGTTATGCGGCGTGTCCAGTGCTGGTTCCATATCTGCTGAATATCTTTGTGGTGCCACATCATCATCTGAGTCATCAATGCTGTATGATTCTAGACGAGTACATAAGTCGTTAAGGCTCGCAGCTGAGTTGGATCTAAAACTTGTCTCATCAAAGACAACGTGTGCTGACTCTTCAACAGTTAGACTCTGATTGTTGAAAACTCGATAAGCCTTGCTCACTGCTGCATAACCTAGGAAGATACCTGCATCAGATTTTGCATCAAAAGCTGTTAGGTGCTTCTTACCATTATTATGAATGAAACATCTGCACCCAAACACCCTGAAATAAGATATATTACGTTTCTTGCCACTCCAGATCTCATATGGGGTTTTACCGTGCAACTTATTAATCATAGATCTGTTCTGAGTGTAGCAAGCTGTGTTAACTGCTTCTGCCCAGCATTTTTGTCACATACCAGAATAAGCAATCATAGATCTAGCAGCTTCTTTTAAAGTACGATTTCTCCTCTCAGCAAGCCCGTTCTGCTGAGGAGTTCTAGCTGCTGAAAGCTGCTGCTTTATTCCAATGTCTTCTAGATAAGAAGTTAATTTATGATTTAAAAATTCAGTACCACGATCACTTCTTATCCTGTTGACTGTACAAGATCTGTCATTTTGCAAACGTTTTAAAAGGTGTATCAGCTGGTCAGCGGTATCAGATTTGCCTTTAAAAACAACACCCAAGTAAATTTAGTAAAATTATCAACAACAACTAGGGTGTAGTTCATTCCCCCTAAGATCGTTACGGGAATAGGACCAAAGAGATCCATATGTAAAAGCTCTAAGCTTCGGGAAGAACGTTTACCGCCTTTATTTTTAAAAGTAGATTTGATTTGTTTGCCAAGCTGTCATGCGGCACAGATCTTGTCCTTTGAAAATTTGATTTTGGACAGACCAGAGACCATTTCATGCTGACTCAAATGAGCAAGAGTTTTAAAGTTTAGATGGTTCATTCGCTGATGCCACAACCAGCTCTTGGAAGAGTTGGCTGCTAAGCAAATTTGTTCAGATCCCATGGGTCCTGACCAATTGATAACGTAGGTATTCCCCGATGTTTTACCTACCAATACAGTCAGTCCTTCTGGACTCTGAACTGTGCATGTGTGCTGTTGAAAATTAACTATGTAACCCTTGTCACATAGCTGACTAATGCTAATCAAATTATAACGCAAGTTATCAACAACTAAGACATCTGATATAGAAATGTTACCGTGGATAAGCTTACCCTTGCCCACAGTGTTACCATGAGCGTTATCACCAAACACAATTTTAGCTCCTTTGTGTGGTTTAACATCTGTCAGCAGCTTTTGGTTTCCAGTCATATGTCTTGCACATCCACTATCCAGGTACCATATGATTGATTTATCAGCAGCTTTGTACCTGTGGTCCTGCAATCACACAAACAGATTTTGGTACCCAATTTTACTTGGGTCCAGATAGGATTACCCCTTTCGGGACCCATACTTGAATGACCTTGACAGTTTTCCTAGCATGATAGTCCATAAGGGTCTGTGCAGAATTGTTGTGAGATCTATTGAGTTTTGGTTTGGTATTTTGACCATTTAGATCTCTACGGGGCCTAAACTTTTTCCATTCAGACTTAACCTTCTTAGATCCACGTCTTTGTTGGTTCTGAACAAACGACTTGGATCCAGCTTTTGCCTTTTCCTTGTAAAGTCTGTTCTTTAGCCAACCAGACTTAGGACTCTCGGGTCTATCATAGCCAATACCAGATTTTCCTTTATTATTCAATAGCTCTGAGATCTGGTCATCATACCGTACCGACTTGCATGGATCATGTATCACACTAGATTTGAAAAAGCTCATCTTTTTGAACTTGTCATGTGCTAGATTTGATTGAGTACAAGTCTCTCCAGAGCTGCTTTCACCAGTATTGAAACCTAAGCCAGTTCTATCATTCGCTGGCTTCTGAATCTAACACAGCTTGTCTAGAGAGATAGAAGACTGGGTCCAGGAGCTCATTATCGAATTTAATTTTTCAATTTCAGACTCGAGCTCACGGGACTTTGATCTCAACAATTCATTCTTAGCCTTCAGCTTACTCAAATCGATTTTTAAACTGTCAGCTTCACCAAGTTGAACAATACTTGGCTCAACTGAACTATTTTTCAAATCAATGTTTTCAGCCTTAACTTCCTCGGATGTGTGAGAAAGCTTACGGTACTCTGGGACCATATCATTTAGTGCACTGATTAGGTCCTCTCGTGTAAATTCAACATTAGAGAAATCGAATACCTCGTCGTCAGATGTTTGATCAGCCATGATACAGTGAACTTCCTCCTGTTCACTATCGCTTGAAGAAGAACTGCTTGATGAGGAATCAGAATCTGAGTTCGCCCAGCTTTTGGTGCTTTCTTCTGCAACCAGTACTTTTCTATCATACTTTCTGTTGGGCTTCTTGTCAGATCTTGTCCTCATCCTCCTATCCTTGGATCTATCCTTGGATCTCTCTTTGGTTTGATCATCTTTATTTTCATCTCTCTTGAATCTCTTCTTTCTTGGTCCTGTTGCAATCAGCAGCAAAATTTCCTTGACTGCCACAATTAAAACAGTTCATATCAGCACTAAGTTTGTCAGATTTATGAACACTATTATAAGGAGCAGAAGGGTTGTAGGATCTTCTCATGAATTTCCCAAACTTCTTAACGAAGAGGGACATGGCATCATTGCTGAGTTGTTCAGCAAACTTGCTCGTGCTTGGAGAGCACTGTTCAGATGTTGCCGCCAACGCTTTAGTTGGTTGAGATGCTGAGGATCCAGCTTCTGCTCTAGTTTCCAACTCGAAATCATAAGCTTTTAGATTCGTGAAGAGGTCATGCAGTTCCAGCTTGTTCAAATCCTTGGACTCGCGCATGGCCATCGTCTTAACGTCCCACTCCCTGGGCAATGCTCTCATCACCTTCAACGCCAACTCACGGTTGCTGTATTCTTCACCCAAACTTGTAAGCTCTATTACAACAGCACTGAAGCTCTCATCAAACGCTGTCATAGTCTCTCCATCTTTCATCTTAATAGAATCATACTTCTGTTGAGCCACAGTAAGCTTATTCTCCTTAGTCTCATCATTGCCTTCACAAATTTGTATCAGCTTTTCCCAAATCTCCTTTGCTGTGGCACAGGTTTTAATCTTGCTGAACATGTTTTGTCCAGTTTCTTATAAAGAATGTCCATGGCCACGTTATCCAGATTCGCTTTCTTTTTGTTCTCGTTGGAGTACGCATGTCTGCTCTTTTCTAGATACTGGGGCTCGCCATTAGATATAGCAAAGGCCAAGTTTGGCTTCATAATTTTCATCGGCCCTTCTATGATGACTGACCACATATCATCGTCCTGAGCAGCCAGATGCGCTTGCATACGAATCTTCCACTCATCATAGTCCTCCTTGGAAACATAGGAATTTTTTTGTGAGAAGTAGACATATTTGAATATAATAAAGCACAAACAACAAGCTGTTCAATAATTGAGATGCGCAAGCTCTGATACGAATTGATAGGATCAATATGGCTCGAAAAACAGGCCTAGGAGTTCAGAAGAGGGGTGGTTGAATGAACTCCTTGGTATTTTTAATATTTTCGAAACCTTTAAAACGATTTTTACAAGAACCCGCTTAACTTAAATCCGAGTTACCAGATTTAAGGTATCTCAGTTTTAATGATGATTTCTTGGCTAACTGTAAATGCGGAAATAATCCAGTCAATCAGTGAACAGTTAAAGCTTAAATAAATGTGATAATGTAAAAGTATAGGGTCAAGGATTTGTTTATGAAAGTTCGGATATCAATATCCTACGTCTCCCCTTCTTCCTTTTCAGGAAGGTTCCACTAGAAGATTTGATGTTTACAGCCTCCGTAACCACCCAATCACCGAGCCTCGCTCCAGGTGAACTCCTAGAAACTCCCAACAACAAGCAGATGTAACTGCTGAATACAACACTTAGAATTTCTATCAAACGGCTTTGTGTAGCTCGTTTGTTACAGACTCAACAATGAATCATACAATGGAATGCAAAGCTATTGAGACTGTAAATCTTCTGGTTTTAACAATAAAACTCGATTACACAAGGTAACCAGAAGATGTATCTCGAAAGGTAATATCTGTGAAGGCTTGAACTGTGAAGTGTTCTTCGGGATTAGGATACTGGATTTAGAACAATTTCTGCAATGTAAATTTCCAGTAGCTGTTTGAGCTTTAGGAAGATAACTTCAATAGACGAGAATGAGCCAGAGAAGGAGAGTAAGCAAGAGCTTCTTCAATCCAGCTATTTATACCCTTCGACCATAACGGTCATTAAATCTCGCCAAGGAAACAAAATCCCTTTTTGAATATATGTTTATCGTACCACCGTATATCCTGCTCCATCAAATGGTAATCTGCGCTTCATCAGAGGCAAAATGTCGTCTATCCAAATTTGTGCAAACATTGAATAACGTCCTCTGTATATTGTGTACTATTTACCCACAATAGCACTGACAGTGTCTTCTTAATTCCAGGAAATTGTACGATTCAATCTTCACCATTGATTCTTTCCAATTTAAACATTGATAGCTCTTGAATCTTTTCGTAAATTACTCCTGAAATTTATTACTGTTAAAACAGTTCTTTTTCCTTGAAGAAGATGACTATCTTATCGCTGTCTTCGAAGCTGTCACTACTGAATATTAAGAGAACTGAGTATATGCAACAACTGAATACTTGCGACTACTGAAAATATACTGTTCCAAGTCTGAGTCGAACACTACTGATAACCTCAAGTCTGATGTTCACTGATAGCACTGTAACCATTTCTGAAATACTATCTGTATAAACACTCAAAGTCTGAATACAACTACTTGAGACAATATCACGGAATCTGTTACTGAGATGGCTGAATACTTTCAATGCTGAAAACCTGACAGAAATCTGAACCTCTGATTACTTTGCTCTGAAACAGATTTCTCACTGTAGCTTCTACAAAAAATCTGAATAGCCTCAAGTCTGATAACTGTCCCGAAAACTGAATACTTGACTCGATGTCTGAACAGCTCCTGAATGGTCAACTCAGTTGTCAACACTTATCTCAGATCTCTCGAAACAGGAAAACTATAACTAGAAAGCATGACGTCACGAGATCTGGAAAGTTCAATTCTCTTGTCTTCTGCGAGACTTAGTTCTCTTTGTTATTTTGTTATCACCAAAACCTATAAATTTTATCTTAACATTAAGGTTTCTCCTTTTCGCAGTGTTATGAGATTTGGTCTCAAGGGAAATTTGGCTCCTCGTTATGATCCTTATGAGATAGCTGAGAGGATTGTCCTTTGTCATATATTTGCTGTTGCCGTCAGATTTGTCTTCCTTACATGATGTGTTTCATGTGTCGATGCTGAGGAAGTATGAGCCAGATCTGTCGCATGTGTTGAGAACTGATGAAGTGGAGCTAGATCGGACTTTGAGTTATGTGGAATATCCCTTGCAGATCTTGGATATAAAAGAGAAACAGCTGAGGAATAAGACCATTCCTGTGAGGCTCTCTGCTCACAATTAATCTTCTAATCTTAATCAGTGGGTATTTAGTTTAAACTAAACAAGTTTAACAATCTAATCTGGTTTGTCCAAAATATACCAAAAAAAAAAAAAATTCACCAGCGGAAGAGTAAATCAGCAGAAGCATAATTCAACTCAGCTGGTAGCGTAAACATGATTCCTTTATACAAAAACGGTTACAAGCTCCGTTAACTAGTACACGTTTAATTTGTAAATACAAAACCAGACGTAAGCAACTTAAGACCAGTTGATCAAATATCTTATTCAGCATCAATTTCTCCTTCTGTTCATATGTTTTTATAGAGACTGCTGATGAGTTCGAGGATGAACTCAAATCTTAGAGGGGGAGAAATGTAATGCCAAGAATCATTAAGAAGAGGATTAGTGGAGTAGTTTCGACATTTAAGAAGTTGATGAAGTTTTACTACGAGCTCGGATTTCTTCTGGAAGTGTTGGATGATTCACGAAGTGTGAGAACCAGTCGAAGTAACCATACGAGGCGATTTGATAAAATCAGCAGCAGGTTACTGTAGCTCGCGACTGGTGGAGTTTTGAAATTCAGTTGAAGCGTTATTGTTGATTTCAGCTGAACGCGAACGCGCGAATAGATGGACCAATAAGAGAACGCCACGTGTTAAGTACTGTTACGCACGAGAAATCAACAGCAAGAGTTTGTAAGAATCTGGTTGCTAAACGACATCGCATCAAGTCTCATAGTCATAAGTCAAAACGCTGCCGTATTATTCTCTCAGCTGGAACTATTTTCCCCTCGACTGGTTTGCGTTAATTATCAAAACGACGACGTCGCACCTACGTCATCATCAACCAGCCGATACACTATCAACCAGCAGGTATACATCAAAACCAGCAGATGCGTAAGAAACTCTTGCTGCTGATTTCTCGTGCGTAACAGTAACTAACCCGTGGCGCTTTCTCATTAACCCTTATATTCGCGTGTTTGCTTCCAGCTGAATTCAACACTAACGCTTCAACTGAATTTCAAATTTCCACCAGTCGCGAGCTACAGTAACCTGCTGCTGATTTTATCAAATCGCCTCGTCTGGTTACTTCGACTGGTTCTCACACTTCGTGAATCATCCAACACTTCCAGAAGAAATCCGAGCTCGTACTAAAACTTCATCAACTTCTTAAATGTCGAAACTACTCCACTAATCCTCTTCTTAATGATTCTGGGCATTACAATTCCCTTGGTAATGGTTCAATGGAGCAAACATGGTAGAGAAGAAGCTATGTGGGAACTGGAAGAAAATATGCAGTGTGAGTGGCCACATCTATTTGAGTGAGTGTTGTATCATATTCCAGTCGTTGGTTCTTTGTTATTTCCTAGTAGATGTTTGCTTATGTTTGTTTCCCCAGTTATCTTGAACTCTTGATTTGGAGTTGATTGATTTCGAGGATGAAATCCTGTTTTAGTGGGGGAGAGATGTGAGACCCAGAAGTTTAGAAGGATTAATTGAGTTAATTAATTGGGTTTTGTTGGATTCAGATTTGAGCGAGCGAGTCTGGGTGTCCAGCTTTGAGTCGATATGCTTGGAGAAGCTATCGGGTTTTGGATAAGTCCTTAGAACAGATCTGGAGAGTTAGAGTTTTGTTGCGGGATCTGGAGATGTGAGTGTTAGTCATCACTGAGTGTTTGTGTTCAGCAGTCATGGTGGAATCTATTGTCGTTGAGCTGAAGAGAGTGCGCTAGATTGTGTCAGCAGCGAGTAGCTAAACTACGTCGTTTGGATTAGTTGGAACGACAGCGTTTTGGTTTAGCGGGCGAGACTCAGCAGTGAGCAGCGTTGGTCTTCAGATTTGATAGAGATCTGAGTGTTAGAGAGCGACAACGTTTTGGGTTCAGATTCCTTTTGCGCTAGCGATTCAGATTTTGTGTAGCGGGTGACGTGTCCAGTTGCGATAGTGGACTTCTGCGACGTCGTTTGAGTTAGTCGAGATCTGTTTGCGGTAGAGAGATCTGTTGAGAGATTCAGATCCGAGAGAATCAGCTTTATACTTTAAGTTGTCGATGAGATCTGTTCAGCAAGCTTAGGCATATTTGAGTATATAAGAGGACTTGGTCTTCGTTGCCTTGAATTGTTTCCCGACACTTGAATATTTCCCGATTGTTGAACTCTGTCGCGATACCCTAGATACTGTTGACCGAACCATATCTTCCCCGATTGCCGTCGGTAGACAGCTCCGATTGAAGTAAGAGTGGTAGCACTGGACTCCTCTTGCTAAGACGCTTCGTTTGGTGCTGATTTTGGACGCTTGCTTGAAGCTGGTGAGGTGTGCTAAGACATCTCCCTTGTGTAGTCTGTTAGCGTTCCGTCCTAGCTTGTTGGGGTAAGTGTTCAAACCTTACCTTGTGTTTTTTTAGAGCTCTCTGTTGAGATAGAGGGGTAGTATAGCGCTGGCCGAGTTCGTAGCTCCCAGCTATTGCTTTTCTGTGTTTCGGTTCTTGAGTATTTGCTTATGATGGCTTAGCAGGTGTGAGATCTGTGTTGCTCGGACCCTGTTGTAGTAATTTTAGCACAGAAGACTTGAGGTACGGATGTGAGCTTAGTTTTACAGCTTTGGATTGAGCATGGGTGATTATGCTTGTTGCTGTGTATGTTTTGCGTATTGTATATGTTTCTGTGTTGATCATTGCATCTGTTGCATACACGTCATTTATCCCTTGAGCTCAGATCTGTTGTAGTCGTGCCTTGTTGTTGCTGATTCTGTGCGTACCAGGATGCTGTTGAGGCTGAGCGGGTAACTCCCGTACCTCATCTCCCTGCTGGGATCTGTTAGCCACTATGAGCGGAGTGGGTAGCTCCCACATCTATGAGTTGGACAACAGCAGGTTGAGCCATGTGTTGCATCTGGTACGTGTGTTGAGACGAGTGGGTACGCTCCCATATACTCACACACCGCATGGCCACTGATATCTGTTATCCATTTTCATTCAGCATTGATTATTGATCAGCTTTGAGTTGCCTTCGATCTTCTGGCTCCCTGCCTTTGGGTGTAGCCTTCTGTTGTGCTCAGCTGTTCATGCATAGCATTTGCATATTACTTGTTTTTTCCCGTTAGCTGTTTTATGTTGCTCTCCGTACTGGGGTTTGACCCCATGTCCCTCTGGGCTGGTATTGTTTTCCTGTATGTGTTTTCAGGTTACCATGGTTATTCGGCGGGTCGTGGAGTAGACCCAGCTAGTGGTGCCCCAGGAGGTGGTTAGAGTGTCCCAGTTAGCGTATAGCATATATGTATAAGCACTGTTAGTCGGGGAGTGCCCTGGGCTTTGTTGTATTTCAGTTGCTTTCGGTAGTGCTTGTATTTATTGAATGATGTACTGTTGTACTGAATTGTGTTTATAGAACTGGGATATTTTGAGTACTGTTGTATTCTAAATTATATGTTTTAATCGTCAGGCCAAGCGAAAATTTTAAGCCACTTGTATGCTTCCGCTATTGTTTTGCGTGGTTTAACTCTGTATGGTGCACGAGGCCTGACATTAAGAAGGAAATCTGTTGGATTAGTCCAGCTTTTTGTCCAGAGACCGTTGGCATCTGAAATTGAGAAGTTTGATTTGGAATTAGTACCCAGTGGTAGTAAGGCGGTCTTGGCAGATCTCTCCATAAGATCAAATCTGATAGATCAGTCGAGAGGGACAACCTAAAGATGAGCAACTTCAGAAGTGGGTTAAGCAAAATAGAGAAAGAGGTAGCAACCTCTACTTTTCAGAAGGAGGAGTAATCAGATTTCATGATAGGATCTGGGTACCCCAAGTAGACACCCTGAGGTCAGATCTCATGACGGAGGCCCATATAGCCCCATACTCTGTACATCCGGGGAGTACTAAAATGTATAAGGACCTCCAAAAGTTGTATTGGTGGCCAGGAATGAAGCGAGACATCTCTAGATTTGTCTCTGAGTATTTGACTTGTCAATTGGTGAAAGCTGAACACCAAAGACCAGCAGGCTTATTGAAACCCTTACCTATTCCAGAATGGAAATGGGAATGTATAGATATGGATTTTGTAGTTGGTCTACCCAAGACTGTTCAAGGATACAATTCTATTTGGGTTATAATAGACAAACTCACTAAGTCTGCTCACTTCTTACCAGTAAGACAACCTACGATGTGAGTAGATATGCAGATTTGTATGTGAAGGAAATAGTGAGGCTGCATGGTGTTCCAGTATCGATAGTATCTGATAGAGATCCGAAATTCACGTCAGCTTTATGGAAGAGTTTGCATAGAGCTTTGGGTACGAAGTTGACTTTTAGCACAGCTTTTCACCCCCAGACTGATGGACAATCAGAAAGGGTGATTCAGATTCTAGAAGATTTACTCAGGACTTGTATTGTGGATTTTAATAGAATTGGGATTCGAAGCTACCGTTGGTAGAATTTGCGTATAACAACAGTTTCCAAGCTTCAATCCAGATGGCTCCATATGAAGCTCTTTATGGACGCAGATGTAGAATGCCTCTTCATTGGGATGAGATAGGAGAAAGATCTGGTTTAGGACCAGATTTGGTTGAGAAAACGGCAGAATCTGTTAGAAAGATTAAAGAATGGATGAAAGCTGCCCAAAGTCGGTAGAAGAGTTACGTAGATAATAGGAGAAGAGAGCTGAGTTTTGAGGTTGGTGATCACGTATTTTTGAGAATAGCTCCAATGAAGGGAGTAATGCGTTTTGGGAAGAAAGGGAAGCTGAGTCCAAGATATCTCGGACCTTATGAGATCTTAGAAAGAGTAGGAACGTTAGCTTATCGTTTAGCACTGCCCCCGCATTTGTCGTCAGTGCATAGTGTTTTTCATGTTTCAGCTTTGAGGAAGTATATTCCTAACCCCTCGCACATATTAAGTAATGAGCCAATTCAGTTAACACCAGATTTGAGTTACGAAGAGAGACCCGAGAGGATTCTTCTTCAAGAAATTAGAAAGCTGAGAAACCGTAGTATTACTATGGTTAAAGTGCAATGGTCTAACCAATCAGAACGAGAAGCTACTTGGGAGACTGAAGCTGATATGCTTAACCTTTACCAATATCTGTTTGGTAAGTAAATTTCGAGGACGAAATTTCAATAAGGATGGTAGAGTTGTAACGCCCCAAAATCCATAGGACCACATAAATGAACCTTTTCTATTTTAAGGGTTAAATTGATATTCCAGATTTTAGCATGAGATGTTTTAATTATTTCAAAGCTGATTTCTTAAGTTTCAGCATTGAGACACGACGTGAGCAAATTCCAGGTAGATCACACCTCAAGCGCAAGACACGAGCAGATTTCTTAGTTATTTCGAAAATGTTTTAATGAGCAAATTGTTCTTTTTAAAATCATTTTGGAAAATTTGCAAGATTAAAATACCAAGAGGGAAATTTTACTAAATTTCACAAATATAGGTATGGTGTGTCATGCTTAATCATAACACATCACCTGCCACTAATCCTCCTCCCTTATAATGTTGGTTTCGAAAAAGAAAAGTGAAGTTCATTTTCCACTTGTTGAAGAAAACTCTTTCTTGTTCTATCAAATATTTCAAAGGAGCTCGTTGTGGCGGCTTGAGGGAGGATTTCTGCAGGAATCAACTGTCTTCGTGTTTCTCAGTTTAAGGCAAGTAAAAGCTGATTCTTGCTACACCATTTTAAAGCATATATTGTTTTTCAGTACGTGTTGCTTGCCTGTTTATGTTAAAGACAAAGTTAAGTTCGTGTTTACGTATGTTCAAGAAAGTTCTTCTTCCTGGTGTTTGGTGACGTCTAGACTTGATTTCTAGTAATCGGTGATGCTGGTTAAATCGGAGAATAGTTCTGGTTTGATAAGTAGCACTGGTATGGTGGAAGTCGTTCTGATGTCACAACACTAGTTATATAGCCAGATTTCTGTGTCATATGTTAACAAACAGATTTCATGTTAACATCTGAAATTATTCAGTTTCTATATTGTCGACCATTTCACCTTTGCGTTGACATCTGAGTTGACCAATCCAATTGTATTGACATCTGAGTTGGCCAATCCAATTGTGTTGACATCTGAGTTGACCGATGTTACATCTGTTTTTACACCCAAAACACTATTCCTATGGTGACATCTGTTTTCTCACTAGCATTATTGTTCATAGTCAAATCTGTTTCAATGATTAGCGACGTATTTCCCTAGTCAGACTTCTGTTTCACGCTAACTGCGCTGTTTCTTTTGTCATATCTGCTTCAACATTAGCGATACCATCCCGATAGACAAATCTGTTTTATGATAGAGATCTGTTTTTAATTACCGAATATCATTTTGTTAGACAGATCTGTTTCATTTCAGCGATGAGTTCCCAGTAGTCAATCCTGATGCTCAGTAGAATTTTAAAGAGAAGTGTGTTTTGAAATAAAGTGAAACCCGATAATGTTCAAAGCTGATTTCAACCAGATATGAGTTTAAAGGAAGAAAATTTTAGTTTTAAAGGATTTATGGCATAGATAACAGACGGTCACAAAGGAAGGGTGAGCAGCTGTCCAGATGTCAGTTTCCCTTTCATAAAGGAAGGGTGAGCAGTCGTCTAGAGTGTCGATTGCCCTTTCACAATGAGCTATATGCTAAGATTGAATTCAAAAGTAACTTGATCAAGTGCCAACGGACCTAAGAAAAGCTTCTAAGCCATAAATCACAAGAAATTAATGAAGGGATCTGGACTATTATCCCCACATCCGAGTTTATGAAAGAAAGTTTATGTTTAAATTGTATTCCTTTAAACTAAGTTATGTTAAAGTAAGATTTGCCTGCATTAAGTGATTTTGTTATTCTCAGATTTTACTTGCTGAGCCCCTAGGCTCATTAGCTTTTAAATGGTGCAGGTAAGACAGATCTGGGGCAAGCGGGAGGTGGAAACTGAATTGGCTGTGGTGTTGTGTTTATCGATGGCTAGCGTTTCCGTGTCTTAGCTGTTGTTGTTTTGATCTTTTGTAAAGTCTGTATTAGATCCATTGCAACAATATTGAGTTCAAATAGAATTCAGAAGTTGTAATATCGCACTTTGCATTTTATAAATCAAATCTGATGTTGGAAAATCTGTTTCCACTAATTATGTTTCTGGCGCCAATATTTGTATTTGTGTTTCGAATTTTATGTTGGTTATAAGAAATACAGCTTATAACAATTGTCATTCATCCCTTCTTTTTCTTTTTATTATTTAAATTAATTCAATTCAGTTGACCCCCTGGGATTGGGTGTCACACGTACAGCGCCTCATACGGAGCCATCCCTATCGATGCCTGAAAGCTGTTTTTGTACGTGAACTCTATCAGTGGCAATCTCGAGTCCAACGTACCCTGAAAATCTATGACGCAAGCTCTCAGTAAATCCTCCAAAATTTGAATGACCCTCGCTGATTGTCCGTCTGTCTGCGGATGGAAGGCTGTACTGAACGACAATCTAGTCCCCAAGGCGGCATGTAAGCTCCTCCAGAAAGCAGATGTGAATCTGGTGTCTCTATCCGACACTATCGAGACGGGTATGTCATGAAGTCTGACCACCTCTTGGATGTAAAGCTCTACGTACTGCATCAGGGTGAAAGTAGTCTTAACCGGTAAGAAATGCGCTGACTTGGTGAGTCTGTCCACAATCACCCATATAGCCGTGAACCCTCTGGGACTCCTAGGCAATCCAACCACGAAATCCATCGTAATATCTCCCACTTCCACTCAGGAATGGGAAGTGGCTGCAACAACCCCGTCGGTCGCTGATGCTCCGCCTTGACCTGCTGGCAAGTCAAGCACTCGGACACGAATCTCCCAATGTCCTTTTTCATCCCTGGCCACCAGTACAAAGCCTGCAAATCTCTGTACATCTTCGTACTCCCTGGGTGGATGGAGTACGTCGATGCATGAGCCTCAGGTAAGATCTCGGCTCTCAATTATCCAGTGATCGGCACCCACATACGGCCTCTGAAACAGACTATCCCATCCTCAACAGTATACAGACCTTGTCCTCTGTCCTCATCACGCTGCCTCCACTGCTGTAACTGCTCATCGGAGGCCTGCCCCTCTCTGATCCGCTCTCAAAGATTTGGCTGAATAGTGAGCAATGCTAAACTTGGCGCACAGCCTCCTGAATAGAACTCTAGGCCGAATCTCTGAATCTCAGCTTGTAGTGGCCTCTCAATAGACAAACACACCACTACTGCATTCTTCCGGCTCAAAGTGTCTGCCACTTCATTAGCCTTACCCAAATGGTAGCTAATGTCACAGTCATAGTCCTTCACCAACTCTAACCATCTGCACTGCCTCATGTTCAGCTCCTTCTGGATGAAGAAGTACTTGAGGCTCTTGTGGTCGGTGAATATCTGACACTTCTCGCCGTACAAATAATGTCTCCATATCTTCAGCGCAAACACCACTGCTGCAAGCTCCAAATCATGCGTCGGATAGTTCTGCTCATAACTATTCAGCTGCCTCGACGCATATGCTATAACCTTACCACCCTGCATCAGAACTGCACCCAAACCTCTCAGAGAAGCATCTGTATAAACCACAAACTCCTCATGGTCTACTGGCATAGCTAATACTGGGGCTGAAGTAAGGGCCTCCTTCAACTGATCAAAGCTCTTTTGGCACTCGGGACTCCACACATACTTTGCATTCTTCTTGGTCAAGGCTGTCAAGGGCACTGAGATAGAAGAGAAGCCCTTGATAAACTTACGATAATAACCTGCCAAGCCCAAGAAACTGGTCTCCGTTGCATTCCTTGGAATCCCCCAGTTCTGCACTGCCTCCACCTTCGATGGGTCAACTGAAATCTCATCTCTCGACACAATATGCCCTAAGAATGCCACTTGCTCCAGCCAAAACTCGCACTTGCTGAACTTGGCATAAAATCTATGCTCCCTCAAAGTCTGCAAAGCCGTCTGCAAGTGCTGTCTATGCTCCTCCAAGCTCCTCGAATATACCAGGATGTCGTCGATGAAAACTATAATGAACTGGTCCAGATACTGCCTGAATACCCTGTTCATTAGATCCATGAAAATCGCTGGTGCATTCGTCAGGCCAAACGACATCACCAAGAACTCATAGTGGTCGTAGCGTGTCCTAAAAGCAGTCTTGGACACGTCCTCCTCTCTAACCCTCATCTGATGATAGCCAGATCTCAAATCAATCTTCGAGAACACCGAAGCTCCCTGCAACTGATCGAATACCCTGTTCATTAGATCCATGAAAATCGCTGGTGCATTCGTCAGGCCAAACGACATCACCAAGAACTCATAGTGGTCGTAGCGTGTCCTAAAAGCAGTCTTGGACACGTCCTCCTCTCTAACCCTCATCTGATGATAGCCAGATCTCAAATCAATCTTCGAGAACACCGAAGCTCCCTGCAACTGATCGAATAAATCATCAATCCTCAGGAGTGGATACTTATTCTTCACTGAGACTCTGTTCAGCTCCCGGTAATCGATGCACAATCTCATGCTGCCATCCTTCTTCTTCACAAACAACACCGGTGCACCCCATGGAGAAAATCTATGGCAAATGAATCCCTTATCTAGCAAATCCTGGATCTGCTCCTTAAGCTCCTTCATCTCGGTAGGGGCTAATCGATAAGGTACCTTAGAGGTAGGCACTGTCCCTGGCATCAGCTCAATAGAAAAATCCACCTCTCGCTCCGGTGGAATTTCCACTACATCATCAGGGAAGACATCTGCATAATCCCTGACTACCTCCACATCAGATAGTGAAGGGCCTGCTGAATTTCCAGAAGCGACGCTGGCCAAGAATGCCTGACATCCGTGCTCAAATAGCTTCCTGGCCTGAAGAAAAGATATAAATCTGGGCTTCCGCGGCCTACTAGCTGCCTCAAATAAGAAAGCCTCCTGCCCTGGCGGTATGATAGACACTGTCCTCCGCTGAAAGTCTATCACTGCTCCAAACTCTGACAGCCAATCCATGCCTAGGATGAGGTCGAATCTTGTCATCGGCAAAACGACCAAATCTGATCTAACTGCGTGACCCTGAAACGTCATCGTCAGACCCTGCACGACACTGATCGTCGTCAACTCCTATCCTGACGGAACCATCAAGGCGAGAGCTACAACCATGCTCTCCGGAACAATACCCATCCTCTGTGTGAATGCACTCGAAATAAACAAGTGGGTCGCCTCTGAGTCTAGCAAAGTGAGTGTAGTACACCAAGCACACGAATCTCGCCTGAAACAGAAACGTCACACAGATACGCGTTTACGGTCATACTAAATCCCAAAAAGGCAGATTAGAAACCTAAGGAATTTCTAAGTTTGCTAGTCCTATCCATATAAGTTCTCAAGGCAAGACCTAGAAGGTCTAACAGTTCTCACTTATATCAATCCAGTAACCTAAGGCATCGAATATCCTAGCAGTGCTCTACTCGGCAGCTAGCGAATCTGTAGTCCCGGAAAACTTCTTGCGTCCCTCTTTGCGGAACCGCTTAGCCACATCCTCCTCGTGAGGCTTCCCCGAACGCTCCGACTATCTCTCTAGGATCCTGGTGATCCCCGCTAACATCTCCACGCTAGCCCTCTCAGACGGCGTCATCTGAGGAGGTGGGGGAGGAGGAGGTGCATCATCATCCTGCTGATCTCTAGCACGTCTGGGGGGCATACTAATACACCAAAACCTTATCATGTAAATCTAAGTGCTTGACAAAGCGTCTACTTTTAAAACTCTAAGGCCAAAAATTCATACTTAACCAAAACACATGCAACATGCAATCATAAACATAAATCATAAAACAGTAAAACTCATAGACTGATAGTGCGACTTTTGAGCTTCACGCAGCAGTCTAGTACCCCACCAGAACCACCTCTGATACCAACTGAAATGAACCAGACGCTAGAAATTTTTTTTTTTAAACATGTGTAGAATGCTTAAACTTAAAGTGTGGCTCGTTCCCTTTAAAATCATTTCTAAATCATTTTCTCCAAAAATACTTTAAGCATAAATAAAGAAATATTTAAAAACGTTAAAACATCAAAACGGAATAATAATCATCAGAGTAAAAATACTGAAAGTAAACATGTTTAAAACCAAAATCTAACTGTATCATCTCTGTTGGGATCCGGATCACGCCTTCCGGCGGGGCAGCAGAAGAACAAATAAAACAACCGGGAGACGATCAATACGATAAAACGATAACAATCTATGACCATTCATAGGGTGTTTAGGTGACTACCTTGCTGGCAACTCGTGCCTGGCTCCGACCGGTTTCGTAAAGAAAACGGCACTTCACGGTAGGCGGCGGTAGATATCGTCAATCAGGTCCACGATCGGAGACGGGATTCCTTCGTCAGCCTGCACTAGAAGGCCTGACGAGATCGGCGCGGACGGATTCTCCTCGTCAAATTTGGCCGGAACAATTTCCGACGAAGAGGCGGCGGCTTATGGATAGGAGGGAGGGCGGCGGCCAATAAGCACTAGGGTTAGGGTTTAATGAGAGTGAGTTTTGTTAATTAAGTCTAGGTCTAGCTTAAGTAGACATGATGATGATGGACTAGGACCGGCTCAACGGGCCCGGGTCCAACGGGTGAACATTCGGTTTATCCCCATCACCGTGACTTCATCGTAACTCCGATAGCCGATCAGATCGGACCGATCGATTCAGTTTCCAAAACTGAATACTATGATCTGAAAAACCTTTTTTCAGAACCCCAGTGTAAAATGACCGTTTTGCCCCTCAACATCGGCAAATCACGATTTGACCTCTGTTGACCTTTTAGGAAGTCGCACTCCCAAAATCCTCTTAGTATGCTCAACACATTGAGCTGAGTATCCGTGCGGGAATCTCGAATCCAGTACTTGTGTGACCCTCAATGGTTCAGGGATACAGCTAGCCGTGGGCCCACAACCATTGTGGCTCCGGAATCACAATCCCGAACTTGCCCATCGGATCATGGTAAGAGCGTCTAGCAACATCGCCCCACGATCCCCTATGTATCACTGATAGTGCCTGCAAGAACCAGTTGGTCGTGGTTAGCGTACGGTACGGTCCTTTCAATCCATATATCCCGATCAGATCAACGACCATTGGTAAATCGAGAGTCGCTAAAGATCCGACAGCTATGCATACATCTTGGAGATCAAATAGTGACATCGCGAGTGTAACTAGGTAAACACATTTACCTAAAACACTTCTAGTACTCTGGCCAGAGATTTATACACTATTATCCCCTCAGATAGCATAGGATATCCACGAAAAACGTCATACCCACTATCACATCTAACATACGCTTTAGTGTAATCTAGGTCTTTACTCAACACAATTGTAAATCATTACACACATAATGAAAGTAAAGAATGCCATATAGAAGAATGCGAACATCATATATAATTATCGTTTGTACAAGAGTCAATGAAAACCCACATGCCACAAGTTGGCTAGTTGGGCATCTACTCTAACAATCTCCCACTTGCCCTAAAGCCAACTACTCATCAGACGCAGTCCCATTGTTTCGCGATGTTTTTCAAACAAGGGTCCTGGCAAGGGCTTCGTAAGTGGATCAGCAACGTTGTCCGTAGAGGTGACTCTCTCAACTGCTATGTCACCAATAGCCACAATATCCCGGATTATGTGGTATTTCCTCAGTATGTGTTTGGATCTTTGGTGAGACCTAAGCTCCTTTGCTTGCGCAACGGCACCCGTGTTGTCGCAGTACACCGAGACTGGACCAACACCATTAGGAATGACGCCCAACTCTTGGATGAAATTCCTTATCCAAACGGCCTCCTTAGCAGCAGCTGATGCTGCGATGTACTCAGCCTCAGTGGTTGAATCCGCGATGGTGTCTTGCTTGGAACTCTTCCAAGAGACAGCACCACCATTGAGCATGAATACAAATCCAGAGTTTGATTTCGAATCATCCACGTCACACTGGAAGCTAGAATCAGTGTAGCTTTCCAGTTTCAGTTCACCACCCCCATAGACCATGAACATATTCTTAGTCCTTCGTAAGTACTTAAGAATATCCTTCACAGCCTTCCAATGCAATTGGCCGGGGTTGGCCTGGTAGCGGCTCGTGACACTCAGAGCATATGCGATATCCGGTCTAGTCGAGATCATGCCATACATAATACTACCTATTGCCGAGGCATATGGCACACGTGCCATACTCTCTATCTCCTCATCAGTCTTTGGACACATAGACTTGGATAGAGTGACCCCGTGACACATAGGTAGGTGTCCTCTCTTGGACTCTTCCATAGAGAACCTCTTAAGTATGGTATCGATGTAGGTAGCTTGGGTGAGTCCGAGCATCCGTTTAGATCTATCCCGATAGATCTGTATTCCAAGAATATAGGATGCTTCACCCATGTCCTTCATCGAAAATCTACTAGACAACCATAATTTAGTTGACTGCAGCATTCCTACATCATTCCCAATGAGTAGAATGTCATCAACATAAAGTACTAGGAACGTCACAGCACTTTTAACTACCTTCTTGTATACGCATGGCTCCTCGGGATTCTTGATGAAACCAAATTCCTTAATTGTTTCATCGAATCTCAGGTTCCAACTTCGCGATGCTTGTTTGAGACCGTAGATCGATCTCTGAAGCTTGCATACCTTATGCTCGCTTCCAACAGATGTGAAACCCTCAGGCTGCGTCATATAGATCTCTTCCTTAATGTTTCCATTAAGGAACGCAGTTTTCACATCCATTTGCCATATCTCATAGTCGTACCATGCGG
>KV018220.1:300201-311253 GCA_001598015.1 Dorcoceras hygrometricum
AAACTGAGCTCAATGTGTTGAGCATATGAGGAGGAATTTAGGAAGTGCGACTTCCTAAAAGTCAACAGGGGTCAAATTGCAATTTCCCTAAAGTTTGGGCTAGTTTGACTATCCTTGAAACTTGGAGGGGCTAAACTGCAATTTTGGACTAGGTGGTCTGAAAAATTGTTTTCGCATCATAATACTCAGTTTTGTGAACTGAGTAGATCGGTCCGATGTGATCGGCAATCGGAATTATGATGAAACCACAGTGATGGAAATGAACCGAATATTCATATGGGACTGGGCCTGACCCAGGTCCATTGGGCTGGTTCAAGCCCATCATAAGTCTACTTATAATAGACCTAAGGCTACATGGGAAACAACAGTTGCATCACAAACCCTACACACTAGCCGCCCCCTCCCTCTTCACAACTCCTCTCGCCCGCCGCCCGCCGCCGTGCGCCGCCCTTTGCCGTGGTTGGACTTGTTCCGACCACCTCAACGAGGAGATTCCGTCCGTGATAAATTCGTCACGTTTTCTAATGCAGACTGACAAAGGAGTCGAGTTTTCAGTCGTGGACCGGATTCGGAGAACTACGACCGCCTACCGTTGAAGTGCCAATTTCCTTGTAAAATCGATCGGAGCCAGGCGCCTAGACGCCAGCAAGGTACCGATCTAAAACACCCTATGGATGTTTTATTGCCTTTATTGTTATGTATTGACCGTTTCCGGTGCAAAATTTTTTAAATCTTCCGCTGCGTCCCGGGAACGGGATCCGGATCCACCACTGCGCCAACAAAAACTACACCTAAACCTCTCAGGGAAGTATCTGTATACACCACAAACTCCTCCTGATCTACCGGCATCGCTAAGACTAACGTTGATGTGAGAGCCTCTTTCAGCTGATCGAATCTCCTCTGACACTCGGGACTCCACGTACTTTGCATTCTTCTTGGTCAGGGCTATCAAGGGCACTGAAATCGAAGAGAATCCCTTGATGAACTTACGGTAATATCCGGCTAAACCCAAGAAACTGCAAATCTCTGCTGCATTCTTCGGAATCCCCTAGTTCTGTACTGCCTCGACTTTCGATGGGTCTACTGAAATCCCATCTCTAGAAATGATATGCCCCAAAAACTCCACCTGCTCAAGCCAAAACTCTCACTTACTGAACTTGGCATACAATTTGTGCTCTCTCAGAGTCTGCAGTGCGGTCTGCAAATGTTGTCTATAATCCTCAAATCTCCTCAAGTAGACTAAGATGTCGTCGATGAATACGATGATGAACTGATCTAAGTACTGCCTGAAACCTCGGTTCATCAAATCCATGAAGTTCGTTGGGGCATTCGTCAGTCCAAATGGCATCACTAAAAACTCGTAGTCGCCGTAACGCGTCCGGAATGCAGTCTTGGACACGTCCTCCTCTCTGACTCGTAACTTATGGTAACCAGATCTCAGATCAATCTTCGAGAAAACCGAAGTCCCCTGCAACTGATCAAACAAATCCTCGATCCTCGACAATGGGTACTTGTTCTTTAATGTAACCCGGTTCAACTTCGATAGTCTATGCACAACCTCATACTGCCATCCTTCTTCTTCATGAACAGTACTGGTGCGCCCTAAGGAGAAAAGCTTGTGTGTTGTCCGGGGCTCAAAAGAGGCGGGGGTGATCGTCGGTGCCAAGAGGTTGCATGGACAATGAGTGGCTTCTGGAAGGCTTCTAGAGGCAAAGGGGCACATGAATGAACTGATCTCACACCGGAATGAGAGGGATTACGAGACTGAAAAGTTATAGATGTAATTGAGGTTAGTATGAAGGCTTATCAGATTTAATTGGTACTACTCATACCAACAAGGTGCATCTTCTTTTCGGGAGCTCATCACTTAAGAACCTCAAAGTTAAGCGTGCTTGACTTGGGACAATTTTAGGATGGGTGACCCCCTGGGAAGTTTCTCAGGGTGCGTGCGAGTGAGGACAAAACATGCTGGAAAGATCAGTGCTGGTATAGCGTGGACAGTCGTTAAAGCTGGGGTGTTACGATTGGTATCAGAGCCGACCTCTCTTGGTACGGTGTGTTACGATTGGTTTCAGAGCCGACCTCTCTTGGTACGATGTGGTTCATGGACGAATCAAGCAGAAGCTGGTGGGCATGTGATGTCCGGGGCTCAAAAGTGGGCGGGGAGTGATCGCCGGTGCCAAAAGGTTGCACGGACAATGAGCAGCTTCTGGCAGGCTTTCTAGAGACGAAGGGGCACATGAATGAACAATCCCACACCGAAAGGAGAGGGATTACGAGACTGGGAAGTTGTAGATGTAATTGAGGTGAGGAAGGCTTATCAGAGTTAATTGGTACTACTCATACCAACAAGGTGCATCTTCTTTTCGGGAGCTCATCACTTAAGAACCCCAAAGTTAAGCATGCTTGACTTGGGACAATTTTGGGATGGGTGACCTCCTGTGAAGTTTCTCATGGTACGTGCAAGTGAGGACAAAAACACGCTGGAAAGACCAGTGTTGGTACAGTGGGGACAGTCGTTAAAACTGGGGTGTTACAGCTAGGGCGAATAAATCCCTTGTCGAGCAACTCCTGAATTTGCTCCTTCAGCTTCTTTATCTCGGTAGGAGCCAGTCGGTACGGTGCCTTAGAGATGGGCACTGTACCTGGCACCAGCTCAATCAAAAACTCCACCTCTCGCTCCGGTGGAACTCCCACAACGTCATCGGGAAAACATCTACAAAGTCCCTGACTACCTCCACCTCAGATAGTGAAGAGCCTGCTGAATCCACTTAGGTGGTAACACTGGCCAAGAATGCCTGACACCCAAGCTCGACTAGCTTCCTAGCCTGCAGAAAAGATATAAATATAGGTTTCCATGGTCCCTTCGCTGCTTCGAAGAGGAAAGTATCCTTCCGTGGCGGCCTGATCTTCACTGACCTCTGATGGAAATCAATCACTGATCCATACACGGTCAACCAGTCCATTCCTAGAATGAGGTGAATCCCGACATAGGAAGTATGATCAAGTCTTCCATGACTGCATGACCCTGGAACATCATCACCAATCCCTGAACAACACTGGCCAATGTTAACTCCTCCCCTGACGGGATCGTCACTGCGAGAGCCACACCCAAGCTCTCCGGGATAATACTCATCCTCTGAATGAACGCACTCGAGATGAACGAGTGAGTCGCCCCTGAATCTAGCAAGGCAATTGTGGTGACACCCAAAACATAGATCCTATCTAAAAAATCGAAACATCAACACAGGCACGCAGTTTAAAATCAATCTAGATTCCATAAAAAGTTTAGATGCCTAAAACCTTTCTAGGTTCACTAGTCCTACCCGTCTAAGTTCCCAAGGCAAGTCCTAGAAGGTCTAACAGTTCTACTTAAATTCAACTCAGCACCCTAAGGCATAGAATCTCCTAACAGTGCTCTACTCAGCATGCAATTTAGAACACAACAAATACCAAAATTTCAGAATCACAGAACGATGGAAATTCTAAAGCATAATACATGTGATCAGTGTCATGTATGCATCTGCAGCATCCTCCTGCATCATATAAACATGACCAGAGGACTGTCTCTTCTTAGGGCAATCCTTAGAAATATGTCTCATCTCCTTGCAGTGGTAACACCTGCCTGACCCCGCCATGCACGATCCTGGATGCTGCTTATTGCACTCCTTGCAAACTGATGTCCCTCCATGTCTAGGGGCATTGGCCCCCTGCTGCTGTGGTCTCTGCTGGCCCTGAGGTCTATATTGTTGTGGCCTCTGAGGAGTTGGGCTCTTAGGAGGCCCCTGATAAGGTCTCTTCGCCGGCTGCTGCGAAGACTATCCACTGGCGGGCTGCTGTAACTGCCTCTTCCGCTGAAAGTCATCTCCCATGTCCTTCCTGCCCCTCGAAGACCGGTAAGCTCGGTTAACTGCAGCCATGCAAGTAGTCACGTCCGCCATGTTGACATCGTGGCGGATGTCTGGTCTCAGCCCATCAGTGAACTGCCTCAACTTCTCGTTTTCCACCAGCACGATTGAGGGCACAAAGTGACACCCCCGTTCGAACTGTCGGACATACTCGGCTACAGACTTGTCTCCCTAGCGGAGACTCATGAACTCCCTGATCCGCAGTGAAGTACTTCTCGAAGAAGACAGTTCTGAACTCACCCAGGTCAGGTCATCCAAAACCAACCCGACCACTGCACTTTCCCACTAGAGTGTTGCATCTCCCTTCATCATAAAGATGGCACACCTAACCATGTTAGCATCCTGGAGACCCATATAAGAGAAGATGGTCTCCAGAGAACGGATCCACTCCTCAGCAACTAGTGGATCGGCAGTCCCAGCAAATTCCTTGGGTCCCTGCTTGTGAAACTACTCAGCCACATCCTCCTCATGAAACTTTCCAGATCGCTCCGACTGCCTCTCTAGTCGTGAGCAAAGCATATAGAGTGTTTAACAACCGGAGCTTGATGGTTGAAGAATCAGCTCACGTCGTATTCGATGAAACCAGTTTTGATCCAATTCTGCTGGGAGCTTAAATGACTTGTGTTCACGTCTGGAATCAACCAGTTTTGATGACTCAAGTGATGACGTGGCACAAATTAGATATTCAGCTGATAACCAGCCAGCACTGGACACACCACACGATGTGCAAGCAGATCGTACAGGTAACATAGAAGTCATTGATTTGACTAGTGTTGACCAAGTGCAGGAACAGATCGCAACCAGTGTGCCAGCTGCTGAAGTTGAGGGAACGACTATTGCACAAAATGCTGAACAAGCAGATGAGACAATCCAGCAAGTGGAATCTGTACAAGGTGATCAAGACGGAGACGTACAACCAAACATCCAAGCTGAACAGGGAGCAGATCCAATCAGATCTGATCTTCGGTGGAATAGAAATCATCCACCTGAGCAGATCATAGGTAATGTACATTCTCCTGTTCGCACACGAGGCCAGCTTATGCATGAGTACGTCAATTCAGGATTCATTTCGCATATAGAACCTAAGCTGATAGAAGAATCCTTAGCTGACTCAAGCTGGATAGATGCTATGCAAGAAGAACTTAGTCAATTTAAGAGAAATAATGTATGGCAGTTAGTTCCGCGACATACTAATTCAGTGATAGGAACTAAATGGGTCTTTAGGAACAAACTGAATGAGGATGGTATTGTTTCTAGAAACAATTCTAGATTGGTATCTCAAGGTTTTAGACAGCTAGAATGAATAGATTTTGATGAAACCTTCGCTCTCGTAGTCAGATTAGAGTCCATCCGTATGTTTCTTGCATATGCTGCATACAAAGACTTCAAAGTCTTTCAAATGGATGTAAAGAGTGTCTTTCTAAATGGCATCTTGACTGAGGAAGTGTATGTTGCACAACCTCCTGGCTTCATAAATCATACATATCCAGATCACGTTTACAAACTGGATAAAGCTCTATATTAACCCCAAATTGTGCCAAAAGTTTTCTAAGCTGATGCAGGAAAAATTCGAGATGAGCATGATGGGAGAGCTGGCGTTCTTTCTAGGCTTACAAGTCAGACAGCTTGAGAATGGGATATTCATCAATCAAGCTAAGTATACGAAAGAACTGCTGAAAAAGTTTGGAATGGAGAATAGCTCAGCAGTAGCTACCCCGATGAGTGCTTCAATCAAACTCGACAAAGACGAAGCTGGAACTGCAATTGAGGTATCTTTGTATCGAGGTATTATTGGCTCATTTCTTTACTTGACTGCTAGCAGGCTAGACATCATGTTTGTTGTCTGTATGTATGCTAGATTCCAAGCTGAGCCTAAACAATCGTATTATATTGCAGTAAAACGAATTTTAAAATATTTTAAAGGAACTTCCAATGTGGGTCTTTGGTATCCCAAAGACTCCAACTTTCAAATAATCGGTTATAGTGATGCAGATTACGCAGGTTGCAGGATTGATAGGTGAAGCACAAGTGGTACATGTCAATTCTTTGGAGATAGACTGATTTCCTGGTTTAGTAAGAAGCACACATCTATTGCCACATCCAGAGCTGAAGCAGAGTATTTAGTAGCTGGAAGCTGTTGTGCTCAGATCTTATGGATGCAACATCAGCTAAAAGACTACGACATTGATGCTTCTGAAGATCCTTATTTATGTGACAATACCAGTGCCATAGACATCACTCAGAATCCTGTGCTGCATTCAAGAACAAAGCACATACACATAAGGAATCATTTCGTTATAGTGATGCAGATTACGCAGGTTGCAGGATTGATAGGTGAAGCACAAGTGGTACATGTCAATTCTTTGGAGATAGACTGATTTCCTGGTTTAGTAAGAAGCACACATCTATTGCCACATCCAGAGCTGAAGCAGAGTATTTAGTAGCTGGAAGCTGTTGTGCTCAGATCTTATGGATGCAACATCAGCTAAAAGACTACGACATTGATGCTTCTGAAGATCCTTATTTATGTGACAATACCAGTGCCATAGACATCACTCAGAATCCTGTGCTGCATTCAAGAACAAAGCACATACACATAAGGAATCATTTCATAAGAGATCACGTGCTTAAGAAGGACGTCCGGTTGGAGTATGTGTCAACAGATCATCAAGTTGCTGATATCTTCACGAAACCTCTACCAGACGCTAAATTTTCGTGTTTTAGAAACATTCTTGGTCTCTTAGAATTGCCCTAATCTATGATTGTGCGAAATATTGTAGGTTGAAAAGCTTTAGTTTACCTTAGCTTTGGGTCTTCTGTTCAGGGGGAATGAAGCAGAACCTCAGATTTGGTAAACTTCAGATTTGGGAGAACCTCAGCTTTAGGGGGAACGACAGATCAGAGTGCTGAGTCAGCTGAATACGTGTGATCTGAATCTATTCAGATCTCGCGTATACACAGCTGATACTTATATGTGATCTGATCTGAAAATACCCTAGCTGACATATTAAAAGATCAACTGTTGTGATGAATTTAAAATGGCGCTTCTACTTATAATTTTAATCGTACAGGTTAAATTTCAAAAACCTTTTCAAATTCTGATCGTGCCATCGGATGATTGAAACGTGTGTTGTCATCATGCGAAACATCACATCCACACTGTTTACTTGTACCTTTTCGTATTCCTCTCTCTTTTATATGTCTATATTATTTTCATCTAACACTTACCTTGCGAAAAATTACTCCCGTACTTTCAAGTGTTTTCTCTACAGATTATCGCATTCTTCGACGTTCTTTCTTCAAGAATACTTCAATGGCCGCTTCTATCATCCAAAACGCTATTCAGATCAACTTCGAATCAGTCCTGAGTCTCTCTGACAAAGGTATGGTTGTTGGCGACAATGGCGGATCCGGATCCCGTTTCCCGGGGGCGCAGCGGAAGTTAAAATTTTGCCCCGAGATACGTTCAATACATTAAAACTAATCAATAAACCATTCATAGGATGTTTATCGATTGTTACCTTGCTGGCGTCTAGGCGCCTGGCTCCAACCAGATTCAGAGGGAATTCTGGCTCTTGAAATGTAGGCGGCGGTAGATCGTCTAATCAGGTCCACGACCGGAAACACGATTCCTCCGTCAGTCTGCACTAGAAGATCTGAGGATTTTAGCATGAACGGATTCTCCTCGTCACGCTGATCGAAACAAGTCCGATCACGAAGTCACCGGCGGCAGGCGACGGTGTGGCGGCGGCGGCGGCGCTTGGAGGTGGTCGGCGGCGGCGTGAGGTTTGGGAGAGGAGGGGTGGCCGATTTTAGGTCTAGGGTTGTGTTCTTGTGTTGTGATTAAAGCCCTAGGTCATATCAACATATAGACCTATGATGGGCTTGAACCGGCCCATTGGACTTGGGTCAGGCCCAGGTCCATATGAACATTCGGTTCATTTAAATCACCGTTGTTTCATCATAACTCCGATCGACGATCAGATCGGACCGATCGAATCGGTTTCCAAAACTGAATGTTATGATGTGAAAAACAATTTTTCAGATTATCTAGCCCAAAATAGCAGTTTAGCCCCTCAACTTCAGGAAATCGCAATTTGACCCCTGTTGACTTTTAGGAAGTCGCACTCCCCAAAATCCTCGTCCTATGCTCAACACATTGAGCTCATTTTCCGTGGGGGAATCATGAATCCAGTACTTGTGTGACCCTCAATGGTTCAGGGATACAGCTAGTCGTGGGCCCATAACCATTGTGACTCCGAAATCACAATTTCGGACTTGCCCATCGGATCATGGTAAAGCGCCTAGCAACATCGCCCCATGATCCCCTAGGTATCACTGATAGTGCCTGTAAGAACCAGTTGGTTGTGGTTAGCGTACAGTACGGTCCTTTCAACACATATATCCCGATCAGATCAACGACCATTGGTAAATAGAGAGTCGCTAAAGATCCGATGACTATGCATACATCTTGGAGATCGAATAGTGACATCGCGAGTGTTACTAGGCAAACCCATTTACCTAAAACACATCCAGTACTCTGGCCAGAGATTCATACACTATTGTCTCCTCAGATAGCCTAGGATATCCACGCATGAAAGCGAGCGATGAATCCTCGACAACGAAGCATCGACTCCTACATGCATCGGGACCTCACCCAATCCCGCGGCCTAATGACCCCAAATGAGTCGGCAAACGGGTCAAAGTGAGGCGCCTATCACGTAGAGTCTCAATGACGTTTCGAGTAGTGAGGACTAATCAGTACAACCAAGACCTCGGACTTATCCACTCGACAAATGGTAACCACTTGGAAAGTCCGAACGAGGGTAGTTCGATAGATCACCAGGTCACTATCCATCTGCATGCTCAGAACATCACAATGTTCCCTACCAATGAAACATGGTACTTCACATCGCAGATGCTAGTCTCAAGCTCGGGCGGCCTTATCCTCATTTTGACGGCCCAATCTACTAGGAATGAATTCAGAATACACAGTGACTATTAGATGTGTTTCATGATAGCCATCATATCCACTATCACATCTAACATATACTATGGTGCATTCTAGGTCTTTATCCAACACAATTGTTAACATTATAATCATAATGAAGATAAAGAATGCCATAAATAAATGCGAATTTTCATAAATAAAGATTGTCATGTACAAGAGTAAATAAAACCCATACGCCACAAGTTGGCTAGTTGGGCATCTACTCTAACAATCTCCCACTTGCCCTATAGCCAACTACTCATCAGACGCAGTCCCATTGTTTCGTGATATTTTTCAAACAACGGTCCTGGCAAGGGCTTCGTAAGTGGATCAGCAATGTTGTCCGCAGAGGCGACTCTCTCAACTGCTATGTCACCTCTAGCCACAATATCCCGGATTATGTGGTATTTCCTCAGTATATGTTTGGATCTTTGGTGAGACCTAGGCTCCTTTTCTTGCGCAACGGCACCCGTTTTGTCGCAGTACACCGGGACTGGACCAACTCCATCAGGAATGATGCCCAACTCTTGGACGAAATTCCTTATCCAAACCGCCTCCTTAGCAGCAGCTGATGCTGCAATGTACTCAGCCTCAGTGGTTGAATCCGCGATGGTGTCTTTCTTGGAACTCTTCCAAGAGACAGCACCACCATTGAGAATGAATACAAATCCAGAGGTTGACTTCGAATCATCCATGTTAGGACAATATTTATTAGTTTTGGTGATAACAAAAATAAGACAAGTTGCTATTGGACAATCAGTCGTCGCATTTAACGAGAGGATATTTATCTTTCAACCAGTGGTATTTCAGCAGTTGGGGTATTCGAGAGAAATCAGCAGATGGTATGCGATCAGCAGATGAACGGTTTGAGATATTCAGCAGATACTTTCTTTGTAAGCAATCAGCAGGAACATAAGTGTTAGCGTGCTTTTGCTAAGTAGTACTAAACGACAGCGTTCAAGTAAGTTGGAACGACGTCGTTGGGATGCACAGTTACTTATCAGCAGATACTATCTTGAAGTGATAATCAGCAGATACATTCTTGAAGAGATCAGCAGTTGCTTTGTATATTTCGTTGAAGAATGCGAAACGACAGCGTTTGGATAAGTTGAAGCGACAGCGTATTGATTGGCTTATTTATTTCAGCAGATGGCTACAGTGAACTTCAACCAGCAGATTATGTTAACCAGCAGGTGCATTACAAAGATAGCAAAACGGCGTCACTTGAATAAGTTGACACGACATCGTTTTAACGCTAAAGGAATCAGTTGATGGAAAAACACAAATGTATTTCAGCAGGTGAATTCTTCCAAGTGTTATTTTAGTCGAAGTATCTTTGACAACGTTGATGGAAGTGAGTGCTGGTTATCAAACTTATTTCAGGCGCAAGATCAAATTGATTCAAATACGATCGTTCACTCAAAAGGAAAAGATTCGTAGGATCGTACAGTTGCCTGGAATTAAGGAGAAAAGTTAGGTACTATTTTGGGTAAATAGTACAATGTACAGAGGCCGTTTATCCATGCTTGCACAAATATGGAAAGAAGACAAATTGGCTCTGTCAGTGAGCAATTTACCTTGTAGTGGAGCAGGAATTACGGTGTATGAGTTTGGCAGCAATTCAAACGGGATTCATTTCCTTTGGAGAATTAAATGACCGTTGCAATCGGAGCCTATATATATCAGCAGCAGTGTTTAAGAAAACACACTTCGCTATCTATCTATTGCGGTCACGCTGTCAAACTATCTTCTCGAGCTATACTCTGTTGAAATCTCCAAAAAGCTCAAAGACTCGAAGAACCTAACAGTTGATCTTCATTGAAATACCTTCGAGTCAATCTTATGGTTACCTTGTTGTAATCGAGTTTCATTGTTGAAACCAGAAGATTTTTACAGTCTCAAATACGTGTTTTCATTGTCATATTATCTATCTATTGCGGTCACGCTGTCAAACTATCTTCTCGAGCTATACTCTGTTGAAATCTCCAAAAAGCTCAAAGACTCGAAGAACCTAACAGTTGATCTTCATTGAAATACCTTCGAGTCAATCTTCTGGTTACCTTGTTGTAATCGAGTTTCATTGTTGAAACCAGAAGATTTTTACAGTCTCAAATACGTGTTTTCATTGTCATATTATTTGATTGAGTCTGTAAC
>KV018220.1:324720-337373 GCA_001598015.1 Dorcoceras hygrometricum
TGTTTTACAAATTAAAATGATATGAAGGGAATTTTACTAAATTTTAAAGGTGTGTCATGCTTGATTTTACAAGTAGCATGCCACTAATCCCTTTCATATAAAAACCTGTTTTCAAAGTAAGATTTTCATCATTTGCAAAGAAAAGTTTTAAAGTGTTCTTCAAAGAAATTCCAGAAGAGTTCGTGCGTTGCTCAAAGGGAGGATTTCTGCAGGAATTAGCTGTTGTCGTAAAGCTTTGTTTAAGGCAAGTAAAAGATGGTCCTTTGCTACACCATTTGAAGCATATATTGTGTTTTTATGGATCTGCTTGCCTGTATGTTATTGATATATTTAAAGTTCATGTATGAAATGATTTAGACATGATAAGGAAAGAAAGATGGGTTCGAAAATGTTGTTTTGATGTTTATAATGCTTCCAGTATGATTTCCAGAAAGTTTATGAAGTTTTAAAGGTATTGAGGATTCGAATTCATCTCAAGAAATGTTATGAATATTCTTCTTTTAAAGATCATGTTTGAAATGATTTAGACATGATAAGGAAAGAAATATGGGTTCGAAAATGTTGTTTTGATGTTTATGATGCTTCCAGTATGATTTCCAGAAAGTTTATGAAGTTTTAAAGGTACTGAGGATTCGAATTCATTTCAAGAAATGTTATGAATGTTCTTCTCGAAATAGCAGTGATATCAGAATTTGATAACTGTGTAATCGGTAGTTGTTGGTTGAATCATTGGTATGGTTTGATAGGCAACGACTGATAGCCTAAGTTGTTGTTTTGATATTACGAAGGTCGAGTTATGTTCCAGCAGCTGTCTCTACTTGTTAAGATTCAGCAGCTGCATTGTTATAACGTTTACCAATGTTCTTCCTGTAGTTGTAATGTCGAAATTTGATGATTTTGTAATCGATAGTTGCTAGTTGAATCAGTATAAAGTCTGGTTTAATAGGCGACGGCTGGTAGCGAAATCATTGTTTAGATATTGCAAGCATCTTCGTAAGATCAGCAGATGCACTGTTCATCAGCAGATGCGTCTTTCCTTGTTAATATCAGCAGTTGTTTTCCTTTGATTAGGAATCAGCAGCTGCATTGTGATTTTAAATTCAGCAGCTGTATTTTCCTTAGTTAGAATCCAGCAGTTGCATTGTCTACATAAAATCAGCAGATGCACTGTTCATCAGCAGATGCATTCCATAGTGATAATTCAGCAGTTGCTTTACTCGTTTTTCAAGTACTGTTCATTTCAGCTGGTACCAGTCTTGCGACTGGTACTATTCATTTATATACACGTGTTAGCGCTTTTTCTTGCAGCTGATCGATTAGCGTATTCCTTACGACTGATTGACGCGCTAACGACGTCGTTCCTTTAAGTCATAGTAAGATCAGCAGGTAGTCTTGTTATTCCATCTGCTGATCACTCCAACGACATCGTTTTACTTATTTAAAAGACCTCGCGACTGGATTTTTGTCTTGCGACTGGTTCCTATTTGTTGCGACTGGTTCTGTTCCTTCAGCAGGTATTAGTCTTGCGACTGGTACTGTTCCTTTGCGACTGGTTTTCTTTCAACCAGTTCCATTTTAACGATATGTTTCCAAAGTCGAAATCGATACTCAGTAAAGTTTTAAAATGAGAAGCAAATGTTTAAAATGATAGAACCCGATGATTTACAGGAATGTTTAAAGAAAGGATTGTTATGGAACAAAAGATGTTTTAGATTATGGCATAGATAGTTACGGTCACCAAGGAGAAGAGTGAGCAGTTGTCTAGATGTCGACTGCCCTTTCATATGAGCTATATGCTAAAACTGATATCGGGAGTCATTTTGATCAAAGTGCAAACTGGACCACATAGAACTTATATGCCATAATCAACTGAAAATGATATTGAACTTAATGAGAAGCTGGGCTATCATCCCCTGTTTCTGCCATTAAATGTTTACTGAAATGTTTATGAAAATGACTTTGTATATTGAAGTTCCTTAACATATGAATTTTACAGATGTCTGCCTGCGTTTTATGAAATTGTTACTACTCAGATTTTACTTGCTGAGCCTTTAGGCTCACTAGCTTTTAAAATGGTGCAGGTACGACAACTGGTGGAGGATCAGCAGGTGAAACTTGAAATCAGCAGATGGGTGGCGTTGTGTTTATCCAAGGCCTACGTTTTCCGTGTCTAAGTTGTATAGTTTTGAATAGATTGTACTATATTAGATCAGTAGCAACGGTTGTATATTTACTTAGAATAGCAGCTGTTGTAATCGCAATTGCAAGTTATCAATACAAATTATTTTTCCACAAATGTTTTTAGCAGTTAGCGCGCAATTTAAGTACCTGCTGATCCTTGAGCTTGTCGTTTGCTTTGTTCTTTTCAAGTTATAGGAAATACAGCCTATAGCGAATTATCTTTTAGCCCTTCTTTTATTCGAAAATTTTTATTTACCCAATTCTCGTGGCCCCGTTGGGTTCGGGTGTCACAGAACTAGTGCAATCAAGATTCATTCTTTAAGTCATCGTTTATCTCGCTGTATGAGATATGGTAGGATAGATTAATAATAAAAGATGAGATTATAAAAAGTTTATGTTGGATAAAAAATAATGTTTGATAAGAGCAATATGGTTGGTTTGATTGATTAAATTTGCGATAAAATATTAAATTATAGTTTTATCCTTTGTAAAATTAATAAGTATAATAAAAGAAGAATATGAGGAATATTATTATAGTTTTATATTTATTATTTGATTTATAAGATAAATAATTAAAAGATTTGATTGTTATGAAATAAATAAGTAATAACTTAATTGATGAGGGATAAATAATACTCTAGTCAAACATAATATATGATAATATTAAGTATGGTTATTAAAACTATGATGCCAGGAAAACAATGCATAAGGGTCTAGTATAATTAAGGTTGGACTATTGGGCTCAATAGAACGAGTCTCGAAGTGCCCGAACTACTCCGTGTGATTTTCTCCTGAAGTTTAGGGGTGTGTTTGGACATGTTTTTAAAGAATGTTTTTAGTGTTTTATAAGTAAAATTTTTTAAAGTTGGTGTTTGGGCAAGATTTTTTAAAAAAATTTTAAAAACATTTTCTTAAAAAACTGTTTTTCAAGTATAGTTTTTAAAAAACAAATAGGAGGTGTTTTTTGTTGTTTTTAGAAGTATAGTTATAATTATAAGATAAGTTTATAGTTAGCTAAATCTATTTACGATTAACATTTTCTTCAAATTTTTTATATGGTGATAAATTATTCACTTGCTAGCGTTTTTTACACGTTTTATGATTATAATTATTGAATATAATTTTTATTTATTTTCAAATTAACGATTTATCTAAATTTAATTTAACGTTTAAAAATTTATATTTGGATTAAAGTTACATGGAGATCGGATTGCAATGTTTAAAAATAAACACTATAAGGAAATAAATAAAATATCATCAGAGTTATATTATAATAACCATAATAATAATTAATGTTTCACTAAACTAATCTGAATTAATTAGTATATTTCCTTAACGTGTAACGAAGAATTTAAGAATTTATTGTCAAATGTCGCAAGCACTATCTTTAAACAATATTTATCTAGAATAAAATAAAATATTAAACATTTAATTGTTGATTGAAATAAAATATCTATCACAAAAAAATATAGAAACTGGAAAATGAAAATAAAAAAGAGATAAAAAATTATATAAGAGATTATTTATATAAAAATGGATAATATAAATAAAACATATGAAAAAAAATTAAAAAAATGAGAAAATTGTATAAAAATTATAAAAAAGAAATTATGTTTTTAAAAACGTTTTTCTAAATTACTAGTCCAAACACATTTTTAACTAATAAAATGTTTTTATAAAATAGTTATCCAAACACATATTTTCCTTAAAATAACTTTCAAAACGTTTTACAAATATTTTTTGAAAAACATTTTTTAAAATTTTTTTTTAAAAATATGTCCAAACGGAGCCTAGATGATTTATATACCCGACCCAACTATTTTTATCGGGTCAGGTCGAGCCGCTGGATTTCTTGGACTTAACCGATTAAGTATTGTAAAACTAAATAGTAGACTGGACTTTTCTTTGTCCCATCAGTGCGATACAGACCTAATTTTTCAGTAAGCCCATCAGAGTTATCGCTAAATTCTCTAATGTTGCTGCTCCGGCGCCCATCTAGGTTTTAGCCGCCGCCACTCCAACTACGCTACCTTCCTCTGGAATTGAAGACCAGTGGAGCATCATCCGTAACTATTTGTATACGGTACTTTTGATTTGTGAATGTGCTGTGAACTTCTGGAATTTTGAATGTGTTGTGCGACTATTTGTGAAATAAAAGTGTTGAATTGATTAATGCTGATTTTATAATTTTGTTTCCAGGGTTTTCATAAATTCGACTGTGAAATCGCAAAAGGGCGAAAGCCTCCAGTTCTTTGAGAACAAAGTTGTATTCCGTTATCATCTTTTCCTCTTCGATTGTGAGCAGAAATGGCGACAGAAAAGTTGAAATTCCAATTGTACAATTCGCTGTCGAAGCAGAAGGAGGTGTTCAAGCCTAAAATTGAGGGCAAAGTTGGGATGTACGTTTGTGGTGTCACCTCTTACGATTTCAGCCATATTGGTCATGCACGTGCTTACGTTGCGTTCGATGTACTCTACAGGTCAATTTCAGCGTTTTCATGTATTTTCGATTTTAAAAATTAATGGAACTTCAATGTTTTGTGTTTTTTGATGGTAGGATTAGAGATTTCATTTGTGGATTTATGCATTTGTTTGATTTCTTGTAGGACTAGATTGTTTTTGAGAATTATAAATTTTTTTTCCCTTTTTTGGATTTCTTTCACTGTACATGATTACCTTTATGCGGGTGATATTATTGGTGTATGTATGGAAGTTTTATAGTGATAATTTGTTACTGATTCACGATAAGAAGATTCAGTGTTGGGCTACATAACGAAAAAGATCTGTTTGCGCATATGATAGAGAATGTAAGTTGTTAGATGCCAGACTGGTTTAAGATGGAGATGGATTTTGTTTTCCTGAGATATATACTGAGCAACTCTAAAACGGACGCAGATGACATTTCCATGTAAACTCTCTAGTTTGAAATGAAGCACACGTTATTGAGGTTGAGTTTATCTGGAAGGTGCCAGGTTAAACCATTTTGGGCTGCAAGTATGTTGTATCGTGACTGGTGGCCCTTAATTGGTGCTTGTTTATGGAAATTTCCACTAAATTCCATGCGGCGTTAGCTCCATTCTAGTGGGTGATGATTAAACATGTGTCGAAACATAGAATCATGAGTAGTTATTGTAATATTCCAAAAAATGCTACATTTGTCATTCATTATGGGAAATAACACTTCAATCATACTTTGGAACACAGCCCCATGAATTGTATGGATCTGTTCTTGCCCCTTAGTACTGTGTGACTTCTGAAAAAGATATGGGTTTTGGGAGGAGAATTTTTCACGACTGGAGTATTGTGTTTGAAATCTCTCTGCTAATATCATATTCTACCTGTTATTCCATCTGGGTGCTGTATTCATTGAATTTTTATGCTACAGGTATCTGAAATATTTGGGATATGATGTTACATATGTACGCAATTTCACCGATGTTGATGATAAGGTACATAATTATTCTCACTAGATTATTCAATGTTTTATTACATTTATATTTCTGTGTTTGATTCATACATGTAATTGTTCTCACGGTTGATATTTTTCAGATTATACGTAGAGCAAATGAGATTGGGGAGAATCCAAAGGTGTTGAGTAGTCATTTTTGCAACGAGTTTCTTATTGACATGGAACATCTTCATTGCCTTGTTCCCACCCATCAACCTCGGGTTACAGAGCATATGCAACAAATCAAGGACATGATCGCACAGGTTCTACACTATACCCTTTTTGTTGGTATTTATTTTTAATAGAAGGTTCAATAGTTATCATAGCCATTTTCAGATTTATGAGTAATCCTAAGCTTCAACATTTCTTTAAATTCTGGTATAGGTTGTTTCACAACTGTATTTTACTTGTGTTTTTGCTTCGATGTTAAACTCTCATTGGAATAAATAAAATTGTTTTTAACTCAAGGATTACAAAATAGGCGTATTAACTGCTTTTGAATGTATTTCTGTGACAAATTTGTGAGAATCTTATAGTCAGCGGAGTTGGCTCGATCATGGTAATGAGTACAATTGTGTTTGTAGCCCTCTCGCAGGGTATGGAGAAATTTGTTTTATTCATGTTACATGTATTTCTTTTAATTTTTCACATGGAAATTCCGGTCTCAACTTTGCAGATTATCAGCAATGATTGTGCATATGCTGTTGATGGTGATGTTTATTTCTCTGTCGATAATTTTCCAAATTATGGTCTTCTATCTGGACGAAAGCTAGAAGATAACAGGGCTGGGGAGCGAGTTGCTGTTGATGAGAGAAAGCGGAATCCTGCTGATTTTGCTTTATGGAAGGTGAAAACTTCTGCAGCCATTGGACGGACATATGTAATTCTGTCCCTTGTACTCTTGAATGAAGAAATTCTTTTTGTTTGGGTCAGGCTGCTAAACCTGGCGAGCCATTTTGGGACAGCCCCTGGGGTCCTGGGAGACCTGGATGGCACATTGAATGTAGTGCCATGAGTGCTGAATACTTGACACACACATTTGACATTCATGGTGGTGGGATGGATCTGATCTTCCCTCATCACGAAAATGAGATCGCCCAAAGTTGTGCTGCTTCCTCTGAGAGCAAAGTTAATTATTGGGTACATAATGGTTTTGTCACAGCTAATGATGAGAAAATGTCTAAATCACTTGGAAACTTCTTCACCATACGTGAGGTAAAAGATGCTATGAATTTTACATGCCATTCAATACCTTTGGACATGCTCCTTTACTCGCAGCCATTTTGATTACATGTTCTTTTGTAGGTTACCAACATATACCATCCTCTTGCACTGCGATATTTCTTGTTGGGAACTCATTATCGTTCCCCAGTTAATTATTCAATTTATCAGATAGAAATTGCATCCGAAGCTATTTTCTATTTGTACCAGGTGAACAAATATCTCTTCAATTAAATGTCCATTGAAACATGGTTGCTTTTTGCGTGATTTTTAAATGAGTGCCTCAGGGTTCGTGTTTGCCTATGTGTTGGTTTTTTGTTATGGTTCACGTTTTCACGTTACTTGATCTATAGCAGAACTGGTGTCTTCTGTACATGATTTTAAGATCCATATTAAATTATCAATTCTTCGTCTTTAAATATATTGGTACACATATCTTACCTTCCAACCATGCAAGATGGTATTGCTGTTTCTGTCAACAATTTGATGGGCTGTTTTTCTGTAGACATTGCTAGACTGTGAAAATGCTGTACAATCTCTGAGCGAAGATGCCAGGGCAAATGTTAAAACAGCCGGTATTAGTGCTCTCACCCGAGAATGCATTAATAAGCTGCATACAGAGTTCGAGACTAAAATGTCGGATGATCTGCATACACCGACTATATTAAATTCCTCTCTTCAAGAAACTTTGAGATACATTAATAGCTCAGTAAACATGCTCAAGGCAGGGATTATAATTGCCAATGCACTATCTTTTTTTCACGAGTGTGCCTGTATTTATATACTTGATGAAGTTCTCTGTTTTCCTCTAATATATTCCAGAAGAAGCAATCAAAGCAACAACAGTTATCAACAATGAAGTCCTTAGTTGATTTAGAGGAAAAGGTCAGAGAAGTCTTAGATGTTCTTGGATTACTCTCCAAGTCGAGTTACACCGAGGTGCTCAAGGATCTACTCCCTCTTGTGTTTTGAGATTATGATGACTTACACTTTCGATCACTCTTCCCCTCTTATCTCCCATACTATGCACCATATATAGGTTCTGGAGCAACTTAAAGATAAAGCTTTGAGAAGGGCCTCGCTGACTGAAGAAGACATCTTGCATTCAATTGAAGAAAGGATGATAGCCAGGAAAAACAAAGAGTTTTCAAAAAGCGATCAGATTAGATTTGTCTTGGCTGCCAAGGGAATTGCATTAATGGACATAGGGAAGGAAACAGTTTGGAGGCCATGCGTTCCCGTGCAAGGTCAGTCAGATGTGTCTGCTCAATCGGAAGAGCCCAGCCTCCGTGTTCAACAAACGAACTCTCCACTGGAGAGTGCTCCTGCAGCGGAAACTGCTCCAACGAATCCTCTACCAGCCGAAAATGCTCCAGCGAAACCTCTGGCAGAAAATGCTCATTCAGTTTCACCAGTTGAGGAGTAGCTGGACGCGGCACGTAACAATGTAAGTCACTGAACAAATCACACACATCATATAACCATATACAACATCCCCTTTAATATCGGGTTTTTTTACACAATTATTTATGATCGAGAATTTAAACTGCCTCTAATATAGATGAAATTTTTGGTCACTAGAGTGCCCTAAACTAGCAGAAGGATGCTGTTGGGAACAGATTAATTTTATTACTACGGATATGTTATAACGAAATTGTTATAAATGCCAAAACATTTGTTTTGATTTGCTGTAAAGGTTAATTATGTATGATATTTGTGTACTTGATGAGTACAATGCAGCAGAAAGCTCCTTGGGTGCATAACTTTTAAATGGTGCCATTTTGTTTTACATTTCGTCAATATTTACAAAGTAGATGTATTTAAAAATTATTGGCGTATGATTTGCACTCATTTGAATCTTTTCCCATCAAATTGTAAATTTATTTTCGTAGTTGATTCCATTGGACTCTGCTGAGTTGAAAGCTGAAGTGGTCGACGAGTGATTAATTATATAAGTATGTAGAATTATTCCTTTAGATGAGTGAAATGGTTCCTCGCTAAAGATAACTAAAGTTCAGCTATCACACAGATGCTACCACCATCACAGTGAATCAATTTTTCTGTGACTACTAGAAGTATTTAACCTTCGAATTTGTATATATTTTGTGTTTATTTTCCGCATAGTTACATATTTGTGTATATTTATTTGTGTACAATTTACTTGTACATGTGCATTTATTTATTGTTTCGATTTATACAATTTCACTTTACCTATAGTTTCTTGACCGAAGCCTGTGATATTACTCTGGCGCCGATTAAACAGAATTTATAAGACCGAACATTTATCTGTTTATCAGTACAAATCAAATATGTTGGATCATAGTGTCTCAAGCATCTGTTTCGATAATTCTCTGTGGGGAAAGGTGTTCGAGTTGTAGGCGAGTGCAATACAGATATCAAATTCATTTTAGGCCTAAGATGTGAGGGTTATATTAATTTGGAAGATTTATTGAATTTTATGGATTTGATATTACTATTATATTCTATAGAATTCCAAAGTTCAACAGACATTTATAACCTATCGATTTAATTTATTTTTATATACATTTATAATTTTTTTTTAATGAAATTTCATTCATTTTGTATAATAAAAATAGATTATAAAAATAAAATTATGTGTGTATATATATTTATATGCATATTTCAATAATATCTAAATTATATACCAACATGAAAAAATTTAGAATAAAATTCATAAAGTTCTAATTCTATTAGGTTATTCAGATAAAAATGTTATTTAAATATTTTTTCATGAAACAACTAATTTTAACTTAATGATGAGTCGGCCCATTCTATTGGTAAAAATAAAATTGATTTGGGCACCTATAATGGGCGCCTGGGTGACGTGTTACTTCCTGATGCTGCAACGTCATCAGGTGCCCATACAGTTACCCATAATAGATGCTCACTGTATAAGCCTTATGGTAAAAAATATTTGATCAATTTGTTTTGGCGGAATGGTCTCTCGAGGAGTGGTCCCCTCTCATGAAAGTCCAATTATTTATAATTGAAGATCAAATGTAATAGAAAAAACCATAAAAATTGAGTTTCTAGCAAGAGCGATCAACTTGGACATCTTTTCAATTGCACACAGTTCGTCGCTTTCAGCTCGCATATAATCTTATGAGTTTCAGAAGATCCTTATATGTTTTGTTGGGATCGATGGTGATGTCTAGAAATGGTGAAAAAAACATTAAGCATTTTAAAAATTTTTGTGGTAGGATATGTCAAATATTAGTGACAAGTTTCGGTTGTTTGACTATCTGGTGTTAAGTTGCCTATACGATACTAAGATATAACTCATGAACGTGCGGATAAATACTAAAATTAATGGTACATATATTATGGAATAACAATTACAAAATAAATCTTAAAATTCAAAAAATTTGAGATAGTTGGTTTCTTAAAATTTGGTTTTAGATAAAAAAAATAATTGTTAACAATTTAGAAGATACGTACGCATCAACTAAAAATGAAAAAAAAATATGAAAATAAGAATAATTTAACGAAATATACTTTTAATTTTTTTAAGAGGTGAAAAGAGAGAAACTATAAATATAAGGAAAAAATTGGAGAAAATAAATTAGAAATCCATTTAATTAGGTTTAACGGAAGAACAATCTTGACATTTATTATTGTATTTTATGTGTTATTATTTGTATATTAATGAATTATGGAATTGTTAAAAAGTCCTTTGAATACATTTAAACTTTGAGAGACTTCTAAATCTCAATATGAATAGCACAAGGTTTCCATAGATTTTGTAGAAGTATAAGTTGACTACCTCATCGGTTGAAAAGCTGTCTACTCACAAAGGTCGACACCAGAAGACTTCTCCAACAATACTAAGTTGGACAGCAAAACCTTGTTGCTTAGCAGGGGTGGCAACAATCGTAGTAAATATCCCAAACAGAACACTGGATCAGTTGACGTGAACTCCAGCGCTGAGTGCCACCATCATGTCAAATAGTTCAGTAGTCAAGACGTCAAACAAGCCTGCCTTGATTGTCAAAGATTTAGCCACAATATCATTCAACTAACAATATTCCACCTTCAGCTCTTTCTTCTTGCTAGAAGGATTGAAGGGAGTGCTGATGGAGAAAACCTGTTGGGATCCAAAAGAGTTAAAATACAAGCTTAGGAGTTCAGAGGGGGTGAATGTGTTGGAATAAATGAAAACCCTTCATATGCCGTGACTCTTCACATGCCCGTGACTCTTCACATGCACGAAGAGACATAATATATTGATTGTGTATTCAATATAGCCACTTGAAGAGTCACACATCTCCCTATATATAGGAGCAACATTTTTCATTCCAAGACACAACCATTCAACACCATTCTCTACAATTCTCTCCATTCTCTCCACGTTCCCACGCTGATACAGTGCAGGTGCGGTTCAGTTCGCCGGTGTAGCGTAGCCTCGTGCTTTCGGTTAGCTGCTCGGTTCCGTCGTTGTACCCTGGGAAACAGACACCACGCGTAGCTTGGTCTTTGGAAGCACTGGTGCGAGGTGAATCTGTTTTAAGGGAACTGTGTTAGAACACAGGCCTCGATTTACTTTCTGTTCCTGACGTTTCTTCAATCTGATTATAACTAATGAGTGATTATAACTAAAGTTGAGAAAAAAATAGGTAGTATTTGAAATAACTGTGAAAAGTTGAAAATCGGAAACTAATAGTATTTGGAAAATAAATGATTTAGGTAGTGTTTGTAAACAAAAATGAATAGTTGAAAATCGAAAGTTAGTAGTCTTTGAGAAATGAGTGATTTTTGCACTAACTTTTTTTTCCTATGATCATTTTTGTGAAAAAACAGAATCGCTCTCCCAATAGTTGTTGAAGTTTGTTTAATTTAAGCAACAACATATGCAGATTCGATATGAAAATATAAAATAATTATTTTAAATCAAAAGGTCATAATCACTAATTTAAATGATCGTAAAGATACCTTAAAATCACTTATATTCAAACACCACCAATTTTTTTATTAACTTTCTTTTAAGCATCACCAACTAATTTCTATCAATTTTCATAATCTATAAATTTAATAACTCATTCAAAAACATAATGTTGAGAACGTACCTGTAAATACAAAGAAAAATAAACCAAAACAAAATGCACAGTAACACAAGATAGGCCAATGATATCAGATATGGCACGAAGGTAAGTAAACATCCCGAATCTAGGGAGATCAAGGCTATCGACTCATATGCTAACTCTAAGAACCACCTGCAGCACAGAACCACACTAGAACCAAGGGTACAGAAACAGTGATTATGAACAGCGCGGAGCGCTCTCATTAGATCCCAAAACCCAGAGATTCTAACCAGTTATCAGCCATCGATTTAGGCAGCCACTCACCAGCAAAAATCTCTCGGGTAGGGACCTTTCACTATTACTGATCACTGGACTCAGTCAAGAATAGGTCTAAGCACCCTCACAGAGAACTCTCGAATACCACCAATTAATCACTTAGAAAACACGGGTGGAAAGGATCGAAGGACTCTAACGGAGACGGAACAAGTTTAGGGTTTTGAGAGAGAGAGAGAGAGAGAGAGAGAATAGTCAGTTCTACGTGTATCTCCATAGGAATAGACCCGGCCACGGGCCGGTTCCGGGTCGGAACCGGCGGGTCCGGATCCGTAAATCCCGGAACCGGAACCGGAACCGTGAGAACCGGTTCCGGTTCCGGGTCTGGAAACGGCGGTTCCGGGCAGGTTTTCGGTTTTTTTTTTTTTTTGGAATTTCGTTTTTTTTTGAAAAAAAAAATTAAAAAAAGGTTTTTTAAACGAAAAAAAAGA
>KV018220.1:387434-404661 GCA_001598015.1 Dorcoceras hygrometricum
ATATTCGCGGCGGTGATGCCAAAAAGGGGGAAGGTGGAAGTAGCAGCCGCCCTCCTCCTGTTCGTGTGGAGCGCCGCCCTTTGCCTACTCCTCAATCACCTCGTGATGTTGCTGGTGGCAATAGTGCAGTGAGAACACCAACTTTTCCACGCACTACTGGAACTTTTACAGAAAGAGCTGAACAGGCGCGGAGACACATTATAGAGAGCGGACAAGCTATCACTTTAGAAGAGGCCGCGCAAAGAGTTCATCAGGCAGATATTCAGGAGTCAGATAGAGTGCAAAGAGAAAGAGATAGGGCAAGGAGAGAAAAGAGACAACACAGATGTAGTTCCTCTAAAAGGAGACGAGGATTTTGATTAAAATTTCTTTTGTACAAATCTTATGTACAATTCTTCCTGTTTAATGAAAATTTGCACTCCAGCAGTTCGTGTGCAATTTATCTTTGTCTATCTATCTATCGCGGCTGCTGAAGTTTTGTCATCACCAAAAAGGGGGAAATTGTTGGGATAAAATTTATAGTTTTGGTGATAACAAAAATAAGAAAAGAGTTGGACTTAAACGATGAATTTCGAATAATCTCTTCGAAGATATAACAAGTGCTAACAACAGTAATCATGATTCGTTATCGGGTTGATTTAATTCGGGTTCTGAGACAGTTGGGTTATTGGATCAGTTATTCGGGTTATCAAGCAAAGCTTCGACAGATTGAATGTGCTTTGAGAGTGGTCGTGCTGTCAACAGATATCGTCATTAGGAAAGTTTGCTGTTAACAGCAATTGGAACAGTAGGTTGAACTTTCGAATAGAAGCTGTCAACAGTTTTTGTATCGAGGAATGGAGCAAAAGCTGTTGACAGCAAGGAGTTGAAGAATATATAAGAAACTGTCAACAGATATTGAAACAGTGCAAAGAACGCTTGCTGACAACAGTTGCGGTAATAGTGAAGTCAACGAGTTAAGTTTGACTGTCAGCAGTTTTGTTTGGTATATGGTAAACAATATTATATGTTTGCTGTCATCAATTTGGTCTACAGTATATGTTCAACAGTTATCTTAACAGTGAACGTTGCTTACAACAGCTATGTGTACAGTGAAATTTATCAAAAGATCATGACGTCATCTGTTCTCTCATCAGTCATTATAAGCAACGTTGTATCTTTTATCTTGAAGATTAAAAGGTTAAAAGGTATATCAACAGAAAAGATTTCAGGAACAAGCTTAAGAGATTCAAATACGATCAAACATTCAAAAAGGAAAATATCTTCAAGATTACTATTGCCTGGAATTAAGGAGACAGCGTGTGTAATATTTTGGGTAAATAGTACAATGTACAGAGGCGTTTCTCCATGTTTGCACAAATATAGAAAGAAGACAAATTGGCTCTGTGAGTGAGCAATTTACCTTTTAGTGGAGCAGGAATTACGGTGTACGATTTTGGAATAAATTCAAACGGGATTCATTTCCTTTGGAGAATTAAATGACCGTTGCAATCGAAGACTATAAATACCAGCAGCAGTGTTGAAGAAAATATCCTTTGCTTTCAATCTATTGCGGTCACGCTGTCGAAATATTTTCTCAAGCCTACACTCTGTTGAAATCATTCAAGAAGGATCAAGACTCGAAGAATACACTTTCATTATTCATTTCATTTGATTGAGTCTGTAACGAACTGGCTTTGTGAAGCAGTTCGAAAATACTGTTAAGGGTTGTAAACCAGCAGCGAAGTCTGCGTGGAGTATTTTTAAGGAGTCTAGGAGTCCATTCAAGTGTTGCTTGCGTGGGTGGGTGTTTGCAGAAGATCTGTAACCATCAAAGCCTTCTAGTAGTGATACCTTCCGAGGCGGAAGAAGGGGAGACGTAGGACATTGAAGTCCGAACTTCCAGAAACAAATTTCTGACCCTGCACTTTTACTTTACGCATTTACATATTATTTATTGCTTACTGTTCACAAGTCAATCGGCCGTTTTCCGCACAAATATTTGTGGCCGAGAAGCTTGCATTAAAAAACTGAGATCCTTAAGTTTGGTAACTCAAACTTAAGTTGAGCAGTTCTTGTAAAAACATCTTAAAAGATTTCAAAAATCAAAAGGAGTTCATTCAACCCCCCCATTCTGAACTCTTGTTTGCATTGTGATACTATTTCTGGGACCATCAAGCTGAATTTACGTAAACATGAAATCTGAAATTTAGCTAAGAAGCTAAACAATACATATCTGAAATCTAAAACTCGATTAAATCAAGAGTTAAATAGAATAGCATTGTAATCCCTCAATCTCATAACTTTCTAATTTGTGGGCTCTAAAATATCTGGGCATTAAATTTAAAGTGCTCTGATGTGATTTCCAAATTATTTTATTTTCAAAATCTGTAAAATTCCTGCTGTCACGTTGTTTTTGTTGTGGGAATGTAGGGAGAGCTTTATTTAAAATTTGTCGGGAAAACCAGTTTTCGATTCCTTTTTGATTCCCACAAAAAGGGAGAGAATTGTTAGATTATGCATCTGTTATTTGAGGTTTTGTGTAAATAAAAAAGGGAGAGATTGATGGATCTGGATAACAGATCCAGATCTGAGTTTTGAATTACACAAAACCTGTTATTGTGTTTCTAACATTTCTACGTAGTGTACAGATTTAACAGAAGAGCTTGAATAATACTTGAGAAATCAGGATCGCTAAAGAGTGAAATCTGGAAGAGATCTGACGCGAAGAAGAATAAGAGATCTGATGTGAGGAGTCTGCGAGAAGTAAAGTCTGAATGTGAAGTGAAAAGTAGAAGAAGTCTGATCAATATGAAGAAATCTGGACGTGACAAAGAATGTTCAGCTCAAGAGTTTTTGGATCAGCTGGAGTAGCTGAATCAGCTGGTGCTCGAAGATGGATCAACTGGAGTAGCTGAACCAGTTGGTGCGCGAAAAAGGATTAGCAAGAGATCTGATGTGAGGAGTCTGCGAGAAGTAAAGTCTGAATGTGAAGTGAAAAGTAGAAGAAGTCTGATCAATATGAAGAAATCTGGACGTGACAAAGAATGTTCAGCTCAAGAGTTTTTGGATCAGCTGGAGTAGCTGAATCAGCTGGTGCTCGAAGATGGATCAACTGGAGTAGCTGAACCAGTTGGTGCGCGAAAAAGGATTAGCTGGAGAAGTCTGAATTGAAAGAATCGAGAAGACCTATCAGATATGCTTACATGGACAGAGATGCTTACGTGGAATCCAGCGTGGTTAGACTTGCTTACGTGGAGTCCAGATTTACTCATTGGTTCAGTAGTGAAGTCTGACGAATAGAAAGAAGAAGAAATCAGATGTTGAGCAGCTGTTGATATATCAGAGGTTGGCTGTTTAACAGAATATCTATATCAGATGTTGATCAACAAGAACGACGAAGAGATGTTATCAGATGTTGATCAATAGAGGCGAATCAGCTGTTGGAACGACGAACAAAAGATGAAGCAGATATCAGCTATAGCAGATGAGAACGATCAGCTGGAGCATATACATGACCAACAACTGGAACAATTGAAGGCAGAAGAACCAACAGCTGAAGCCAGATGTGACCAACAGTTGAAGGCAGACGAGAACAGCTGAAGCGAACTGTTAATCAGCAGTTGCAAGCAATCAGATGTTGGAACGATGATGATATCAAACATTGAACAGATGTTGAGCAGTTGTTATAAGACGCCGAACAACTGATGAGATATAGAAAGAAGAACCAATAGCTGATGAGCGATACGAAGAAAACCAACAGCTGAGTGAACAGATGTTGAGTGAAGTGTTAAGCGAACAACTGTCGAACAGTTATGACAAAGAAAAGACAACAGCTGAGCGAACAACTGTTGAACAATCTGTTGAACTATTCAGACGCAATCAACCACTTCTATGGAAAGAATCAATGGCTGAAATTGAGTCGTGCAAATGCCTTAATTTAAGGGGACAAGATTAGTACTATTCTGGGAAATAGTACAATATACAGAGGATGATTGCACCAATTTGGGAAGAAGACAATTTAGCTGTAACAAGCGCAGAAGGGATTTGAATCTACTCTAACGGCTATATCTTTGGAGAGAAGCTATATATACGAATTTTTTGAAGTAAGAAAATTTGATCACTCCATAAGGGACATGGAAAGAATCAATGGCTGAAATTGAGTCGTGCAAATGCCGTTAATTTAAGGGGACAAGATTAGTACTATTCTGGGAAATAGTACAATATACAGAGGATGATTGCACCAATTTGGGAAGAAGACAATTTAGCTGTAACAAGCGCAGAAGGGATTTGAATCTACTCTAACGGCTATATCTTTGGAGAGAAGCTATATATACGAATTTTTTGAAGAAGAAAATTTGATCACTCCATAAGGGACAAAGCACAGTGCAAAAACAGAGGGAAGAAAAATAGAAGGACGAAGCAGTCGACCACCATTAGAGAGGAGCTTACAACGAGCGTAGACTGCTGAGTTCTAATCAGCTTTGTAGGAGCATTTCCCAGTTGTGTGAGATATTATCATTGAGTTGTTCTTACACTATATATCTCACACACACAGAGATTCATTCACATTCATGAGAGTTGAGCGATATTGTATAGTGAATGAATCTCAAACCCACAATGCAAAAATCAGATCCCGTCCAAGCACGAAGACGTTAAACTCTGTGTCTGTAGCCTTTCTCACAGAGGCGTAAAACAAGTGATTGACACAGCCTAGGGTTGGTGTAAAGTCTAGGAGTTCTAGCAGCTGCTGGCTGTTGGATCGGGTCTGTACACGATGTGTAGATCAAATCTTCTAGTGGAACCTTCTGAGTCGGAAGAATGGGAGACGTAGGATATTTATATCCGAACTTCCATAAACAAACAGCAGCGTAATCTCTTTATGATTTATTGTATTTATTCCGCATACGCATTTATCAGTTACACATTAGCACACACAAAGCAAACAGATACACTTGCACAGTCAAACAGATTTATGTTGAACAGAAATCTGTTTGTGATAGTTTTAAAATTAGGATTCAGTTCTGGTGTTTTCCGCATGTTATTATTACATACCAGATCTGTCTCCGGTGCTTTGTTTAATGTTCAAGAACCATGAGCTATTGTAGCTCATTTAGCAGCGCAAAATTTTTATTTCAATAGTAGCAGCGCTCGCTCTTTATTTTATTGGAACAGATCTCACGGCCTTTGTTTTATTTAGTATTGCATCTTGATATCTGATCCTTCGGTCCTAACAAAATGACATGCTTGCCCCTCCAATTAATTGGAAAGATAATTAAAATCATAACTTGGCTTTAAAGATCAATGATTTTCGAAATCAATGCCTCCTCATATTTTAAAACACCTTAAAACTCAATAAAACAGCCCGTATAGGCCAAAAACGGGTTCCCCTCCAAAATTATTATAAAAACTCCATTTTTCAGAAATTGTTTCTTAAAATAAAATAATTTCATTCTTAAAAATCTCAAATCTCGTCCGCGCGTCCATAACTCAAACAGGATGAAAAACAATACATGCACACCATGCAGCATCAAATCATAAATAAATCATAAAATATGGCATGTAATCATCTAAAATTATTTTCCCCCTAGCCATGCACTCATTTCTACGTAGTCAGGAATTTCTAGGCGTTACATCTAGCGACTCTCGATTTACCAATGATCGTTGATCTGATCGGGATATTTGAGTTGAAAGGACCGTACTGTACGCTAACCATGACTGACTGGTTCTTGCAGGCACTATCAGTGATACCTAGGGGATCATGGGGCGATATTGCTAGACGCTTTACCATGATTCGATGGGTAAGTACGAAAATGTGTTTTCGGAGTCACAAATATTGTGAGCCCATGGCTACTTGTATCCCTGAACCATTGAGGGTCACACAAGTACTGGTTTCTCAATTCTCGTACGGATATTAAGCTCAATTTGTTGAGTATAGTAGGAGACAAGTTAGGAGTATGACTTCCTAAAAGTAGCTAAGGGAGTATGACTTTCATATTTAGCTAATGAGAGTATACCTGTCATATATATAGATTTAGTGGTCCGAAAATTTGATTTTGCATCATAATGATCAGTTTTTTAAACTGAGCACATCGATGATATCTGATCAATTATCGGGATTATGATGAGACCACAATCGAGGGAGTCGAAACGAATGTTCACAGTTTGACTTGAACTGAATGTTCACAGTTGAGTTGAACCGAATGTTCATAGTTTGAGTTGAACCGAATGCTCACTATTTTGATCAAATGAAACTCTATCCCTCAATCTATAAATATGACAATGAGGATACACTTTCAAAAGTGAGAAGAAAAACACCAAAAGCTATTCAGCAAACTCCTCCCCTCTCCCTTCTTCCCTCGCCGTCGCCGCCCGCCTCCGTCGGAATTTGTTCCGACCATATTGGCGAGGAGATTCCGTCCGTGAAATTTTCGTCTGTTTTCTAGTGCAAATCGGCGAAGGAGTTGAGATGCTGGTCGTGGACCGGATTAGGCATCGATTCAGCCGTTCAACCGTTGAAGTGCCAATTCCCTCATGGAATTGATCAGAGCCAGGCGCCTAGACGCCATCAAGGTACCTTCTGAACATTATATGAATGTTTTGATTATTGTATAGGTGTATTGACCGTTCCCGAGCTCCAATTTTTAAATTCTTCCGCTGCGTCCCAGGAGCGGGATCTGGATCCGTCGCTGCGCCAACAACATCTACACTGTATCCATCTTAGGCAAGCATTTCAGCACACACACACAAGTCTGCTTTGGTCAGCTCGCATACTCCAAACAACACGCACCTCATCTGGTCTTCACCATCAGCTTATGCCCAAGATGAGCTCACCAAACAGTGCTGCTCCACCTCCCAGATCATACGGATCAGCGCTTGCACACACAGATCATCTCGGGAACTTAGAACAGCTTGCATATGTTCAGATCAGATCGCACACCTCAACAGAGTAAAATCAGATCAGCTCGCCCCGGATCCAATCATATGAAACAGTTCACACCCTGCATGGTAGTATCAGTTTGCGTTCGTTCAGCACTAGCTTCGCGCATAGTATCAAATCAAGCAGCACTAGCTTCGTGCATAGTATCAATTCATCTTGCATAAGAGTTGTTCTATTTTGCACAGCTAACTCCCTCAACTGAATAATCGTGACTGATTTAACCACTAATCTAAACTCATTATATCGCTAAATACCTTTTTATTAATTACATTCCTTAAATTTTTCCCTCCTTCAAAAGATTTCATCCTCTAAATCGAATACAATCTAGACTCATAACCTAAACCACTGTTTGGAAGAAAAACACACGAACTCACCTCAGTGAAATAGTTCTGGAAGTCTTTGTCTCATATCGTCGTCTGGTTCCCATGTTGCTTCTTCAACTCCATGTCGACTCCATTGCACCTTGACTAATGAGACGTACTTATTTTAGAGTTGCTTCTCTTTTCGATCAAGAATCCGTATCGGAAGTTCAAAGTAACCCAGTCTCATCCAGCTCCCGCAGCTTCTCTGTGATTTCCTTAGTCCGACCACCTATCAACTCCAAACTGGTACAGAAATGTTGAGCTTGAAGAGTGTTTCCGATTGAGGTACCCTCACTCAAAACCGATCGGCCAATATTGTGAGACCTGGATTTGTAATTGAGATTTATCGTTGGAATAAATCGATAAATAGAGGTTATGCTGGTTTAAGATCTCTATTTGAGTGTTTGAGTTGCATTTTCGGGTTCCATTTCGTGTGTTGAACAATTCTGGAGATTTTGTATTTTCGCATATTTGAGGTACCTGCTGGGTGACGTATCAGCTGGTGTTGTGAGCTAGCAGCTGGTCGGTGGCAAAACCAGTCGAAGCGTGTTTTAGCGCGAGATTCCTGAAACGCTGTCGTTTGCGTGAAGTCTGGTTGCGCGTGTTGTGATCAGCAGGTGCGTTAGTGTATTTGCGTTGAGGATCAAAACGACTACGTTTAGATTAGTTGGCGCGACGTCGTTTCGATGTTGCGTCTGGTACTAGCTGGTGGATTTGCGTGCGAGTGTCTGCTGGTTGTTCAGCAGGAGTAGATGTCAATGCAGGTCAACTTTCCTGTAGCTCGAAAAGGAAACGTCGTCGTTTCGTTGTTGCGACTGGGAGTCCAGCTGCGAGTGAGTTTCGCCGTTTTTGCTTGCTGCTGATATTTCGTGAGAGCTAGCGACTGGATGACGTCAGTGGAGCGACGTCGTTTGAGTTAGTTGCAACGCTGCGTTTTGAGGTTGCGACTGGAACCAGCAGAGAGAAGCGTTGCATTGTTTTGTTCTTGCGACTGGATACCCAGCTGCTGGTGTGATATCCTGCGTGATGCCGTTTTGAGAACCAGCCGTTGGTTTGTTTTGCGATGGTTTAGCGTTGATTGACAATCAGCAGTTGGTTCTTTGCGTCTGCTGTTGTAGTGTTCCTGCTGATTTTGTCGGTAGACAATTATTGGTATTGATTTCCAGTCGTTGCAAGTGCTATTTATAGGAAGACTTGGTCTTCGATTTTGTGATATCATTTCCCATACTTAGCAAATTTTCCAGCCTTTCGTTCCTTATCCTTCGAACCCTAGAACACTGTTCAGCCGTGAGCTTTTCCGACGATTTCCCGTCGTTTCCGGTGGTTGTTTTGCTCGTGCGAGGTAGCGTTGGACTCCTCTTGAGAAGCTCTTCCAATTCGTACCAGTTTTAGAAGCTGGAATTGGCTAGTCGTTTTGTCGGTAGACAATTATTGGTATTGATTTCCAGTCGTTGCAAGTGCTATTTATAGGAAGACTTGGTCTTCGATTTTGTGATATCATTTCCCATACTTAGCAAATTTTCCAGCCTTTCGTTCCTTATCCTTCGAACCCTAGAACACTGTTCAGCCGTGAGCTTTTCCGACGATTTCCCGTCGTTTCCGGTGGTTGTTTTGCTCGTGCGAGGTAGCGTTGGACTCCTCTTGAGAAGCTCTTCCAATTCGTACCAGTTTTAGAAGCTGGAATTGGCTAGTCGAGGAACACGAAGTTGCTACCGTTCGAGTGTTGCGTCGATTTGGTAGAACTACGTTCTGGTTTTCGGTGAGACCTTGTTCCTAGCCATAGTTTTTAAGCTTTCTATGTAATTGTTGAGGTATATGGAGCAGCTGGTCGAGTGAGACTCCCAGCCATGAGCTTGATTAGCAACCTGTTAGATTTACGTTGTGTATGCCGTGTGTTTAACAGGCTTTTACAAGAGTCTTCGGGATTTCTCGCAGGGTTAGTTGTTGCTCAGTATAAGGTACGGATTTGAGCTTATATTACAGCGAAGTATGGCTTGGATGAATTGTAGTTGCTGGGTATGTGGATTGGCCGTGCCTGCTGGTTGTGTCCTGTTGAGGATTGTGTATGCTATTTGTGTAATTGCTGCGTTTCATATGTTTATATGCCTGTTTTCCAGCATGTTGCATACACGCACGATCTTCCATTCCAGTTTTGGTAGTCTTTGTACCTTGTTGCATTGTTGTTGTTGTTTCTTACCAGGATGTGAGGGCGAGCTGCAATACCGCACTCTCATCTCCCTGCTGGGATCGTAGCCACCATGCGCCGAGTGGTTAACTACCACAGTTCATGGGCGAGGCAACAGCAGGTTGAGTTGTTGTATGCATCTGGTAAGTGGGAGTAGTGTCATGGCGAGTGGCTTACTACCACACTGTGAACACACCCCGTGGCCACTGTATGTTGACAATTCTTGGAGCTATGTTTGAGTTCCTTAGCTCCCTTGTAGGTCGAGCTTTCCTTTGTTATTCGACGTCTCATGCATAGCATCTGCATTTTATTCCATGCTGTTTATTGCTGTTGTTTAGTTGCTCTCCGTACTGGGGTTTGACCCCATGTCCCTCCGGGGCTTGGTTTGTTTCTTTGTTGCGTTGTTTTCAGGAAACCCAGGTTCTACAGCTGGTCATGTTTTCAACCCAGCTGGTGGTGCCCCAGGAGGTGGCTAGTGTGTCCCAGTAGCATATAGCATATATATATATCTATATCAGTTAGCCAGGGGGATGCCCTGCGCTTTGTTGTTGTACCCGTAGGGGAGTATTATACATGTTTGAATTATGTATGCTTTGTTGTTGATTGTTTTATGATTTGGGAAATTTATTTTAAGTATCGTTGTATTTTAAATTATATGTTTAAACCTGTCGGGCCTAAAAGCGAAAATTTTACCCACTTTTTGATAGCTTCCGCATGTGTTTATCTGTTGTGAGCATGAGGCCTGACAAATATCCGGGGATCCGGAAAATACTAGGTCGGGTGAATAGAGATGAGGGTTTGGAAAATATCTTTCGGGAACGTCCAGAAGAAATAAGGAGACGGGTGGTCTAAAAATGACCAAGTGTTGGTCAACGAGAGGGTATGTATATCATGCTCAACAGATCATCGCTATGGTGATATCCGATCATGTGAGGGCTGTAATTAACCGATTTAATTAGTGGCATATTATGAGCAGATTAGAGGAAATAGCAAGACGTAAACCGTTGGGTATTCAACTTAGGAGATTGGTTTGAGATGTTGATGATCTTCGGGTTGGATATAGAACGAATCAGGCATGAGCTAGATTGGACAAGAGCTGTGAAGGTTCAACTTTGGGAGAGAAATACCCAGTACGTATGAGTTGTCCAATGCGTGATCTGTTCTACTATCCCTAGCACGAGCTGTTATGGGACGGAACAGCTCTGAGCTGTTGGATTATCGAAGGGATGGAAAATGGGTTTAGAGATGCACGAGTTGGTGGTACTGTGTGGATTGGCCCGATTCGTGATTTTGAAGTAGACCGGTACGCGAGCTGGTATAGCGTAGAGGAGTCAGATCTGGTGTAGTGCTAAGATCTGAGCTAATTTTACTTTCATTGTAGCGTTGACTGGGAAATATATATAAGTGTCGAACAACACTTAGTCAATTTTGAGACCTGATATTCCCTATCTTCTTCCGGAGAGCCTTTGATACGTACTGTTTCCCAAACCCTTACTGTTCATCATACTCTATTTCTTTCGATTGTAGTCGATGTACGCCGCCATTTGGAGCAAGGCTGGTGGCGCTGGGTTCCTTTCTTCAAGACCTTTCATTTGGTACAACTTTGGAGCCTTGGGTCGACTTATCGAGTGAGCGCGATGTGGTTGAAGCGTTCGAATATTTTCGCGATTTCCGGCCGATAGTTATTCTGTTCCATTTGAGATCTGGGGTAAGCGTTGATTAGTGTTTTACATTTCGTTTAGAGCTGGTTATCGTGTTTGAGGTGTTGGTTTGAGCTGGGTGAGTTGGTAACTCCCAGCTCTGTTCTGTTGAAATTGTCCCTGAGCTGTTTAGGCTTGGTGGAGCAGGTTGTAGCTACGTGATGGTTCTAACTGTTCTGTTGAGATCGCTGTGAGCTGGTAGAGTAGTAGATTTGCACGAGCTGTTGGAGCTGTGTTCTCGTGCGATCTGTTGAGGTAGTAGCCGTGAGAAGTTGAGGTACGAGTGAGCTTATATTAGCAACTTTAATATCATCTTGAGAATATTTCTATTCGTGTGTGAGCTGCTGTGATTTATGTGTTAGATGATTCGCGTGCTTAAATGCCTATGTGTGTGAATTATATTTATTTGTGGTGAGCATGATTTTGCTTGGCATACACGCATAGCATATTGAGCCTGCATTTTTTGAGACCTGATAATCGCCGATTCGCGATTTGCCGTCTGAGTCATCGTGCTGAGAATCCAATGTCGTCGCCCAGTCGTGATATCCAGCTGAGTCGCTGTGATTTGGATTCTGATTGATAATCAAGATTTTACTGCACAGCTGAGTCATTGTGCCTTTCTTATCGCCGATTCGCGATTTGCCGTCTGAGTCATCGTGCTGAGAATCCAATGTCGTCGCCCAGTCGTGATATCCAGCTGAGTCGCTGTGATTTGGATTCTGATTGATAATCAAGATTTTACTGCACAGCTGAGTCATTGTGCCTTTCTTACCGATGATTCTTGGTAGCCCTCATGCATTGCACGTTTGAAATATTGCATATCTGATATGATTGTTGCTTTATAGATGCTCTTCGTACTGAAATTTGACCTCGTTTTGTTTTCCTTTTTGGGTCTGCTTTGGTATGTGTTGGCCTTTGAAGGGTCTTCAGGTAATCCAGCTGGACCAAGTGGAGCATCAGCTGGTAGATCCCCATTTTGTGTCAGGCCTTGAGCACTTAAAAGTGGCTAAATTTTTTTTGCTTTTGGCCTGACGAAGAAACATAATTTAAAATACTACAATACTCAAAATAATCCCAGTTAACACATGCCCAAAATAACAGAACAGCATACAACGGATACTTGCACTGCCCATCGGCCAAATACAACATAACACAGACAGACTATAAAAGCCTAAGCATCACCCGGGACATCCCACCCGAAATGATACTAGTGCATATAAAAACTATACATAACTGGGACACTCTAAACACCTCCTGGGGGCATCTCCAGCTGGATCATCTCCACGACCAGCGGAATAACCTGGGAAACCTGAACAACAAGCAAGCAAACAAAACAAACCAGCCCCAGAGGGACATGAGGTCAAACCCCAGTATGAAGAGCAGCATAATACAGCAAAAGGATACAGCATGCAATATATCATGTCGTGCATATTCATGAGTGGTACAAAGATCATCGGTAACAACAGGGAGGCCAAACGAAAGATATTCAACAACTGTGACACATCACCGAGTCTCGGAAGCGACCCGATCACACGCAGTGGAAAATAGAGTGGCTCATTGTCAACACACGCGCGGGCGCCACCCGCCGGGTCGCACGGAATTGCTAGTGTAACACAAACACCCGCCAACCTCTATCCAGGTCACTGTAACTGAGGGCTATGAGAACGGCTCACCGCACCCTCCAGATGCACTAAATCGTGGTTATGCCACACCGCACCGCACCACGAGAGGAAAGCTCCAATAGAGCAACATATATAGCATGGCTGTCAAAGAAATCAAGGGCCCTATATGCTATGCAGATGCATTACAATGCTCAACATGAAATGGATGCTTGCAATGCCAATAACTACATGCAACAACATACTATAATACGCATATATGGCCACACAACAAGAATATAACCATGCAGGATACAACCAGCTCAAGCTACAACAAGCAATAAGCACTACAATTCAGCCAATAGACATTACAGAATACACACAACTCCGCCTCAACACCAATACCAGACGCAGCTGTACAATACACACATAACACATTCCCATGCCTATCTCAAAGCTGAATTACAAGCTCAATTCGTACCTTTACGCAGCAAAATACCTCAAATAGATTCCACCAAGGCAGGGTACCAACAGCCTGCTCAAACAAGATTTCTCACGGGCTCCCTGCAAAACTCCACAAATCTGCCCGGAAGCTCGAACCTGTTAAGGCACCTAGAAAATCAGTTCAACAACTGAATTTATAACCCTCGCAACCTACGGCCAGTAGACTGAAGTTCACCCAAACCTGGAGAACTATCGAGAGGAAACACAAGGACGCACGAACCTGCTAAACAATACGCACATGTCCTCAGGAATGCTAACAGAACGTCACGGCAACCCGAGAGGTCTGAAATGCACATAAAAATGCATAAATGCAAATGAAAGAATGCAATGTAGCATCTAACATAAGCGAACAGAGATCTGAATTGGCGTGAACAAATGCACAAATGAGACGGCACGGAGACGCAAACAGCAACTCTACACTAAATCCGTACCTTGATTCTGTGCAACGATTACCACAAGCAAGGCCCGAGAGAACTGGTTGAAACCTGCTAATACCCACGGCGCATAGTTTTTAGAAACTACTGGAAGTCACGGCCAACCACAGAAACTCACGGCTGGGAGTTAAGTTGGCGCAGTGGCGGATCCGGATCCCGTTCCCGGGGCGCAGCGGAAGTTTCAAAATTTTGCACCAGAAACGTTAAATACATAACAATCAAAGAATTAAAACATACATAGGATGTTTTAAAGAAGATACCTTGCTGGCGTCTAGGTTCCTGGCTCCGACCAGTTTCACAGGGAAACTTGCACTTCAAGGTTGGCGGTGGTAGATCTCCTAATCCGGTCCACGACAGGGAACACGGCTCCTTCGTCAGTCTGCACTAGAAGAGCTGATGAATTTGTCACGAATGGAATCTCCTCATCGACATGATCGAACAAGTCCAATCACGAAGGAATCGGGCGACGACGGGCGGCGGACGGCGACGGCCGAAGAGGAGTGGAGGGAGGGGCTGCTACTCTTAGGGTTTTGGATGCTTAGTTGTGTGTTACATCAACCCTAGGACAAGTTTAAGTAAACATGTGATGGGCTTGGACTGGCCCAATGGACCTGGGGCGGGCCCAGGTCCATATGAACATTCGGTTCATTCCTATCACCGTGGCTTCATCATAACTCCGATCGACGATCTGATCGGACCAATCTACACAGTTTCCAAAACTGAGTATTATGATGCAAAAACAATTTTTCAGACCACCTAGTCCAAAATTGCAGTTTGGCCCTCCAAGTTTCAAGGATAGTCAAACTAGCCCAAATTTTAGGAAAATTGCAATTTGACCCATGTTGACTTTTAGGAAGTCGCACTCCCTAAGTCCCTCCTCCTATGCTCAACACATTGAGCCCAGTTTCCGTGCGGGAATCATGAAACCAGTACTTGTGTGACCCTCAATGGTTCAGGGATACAGCTAGCCGTGGGCTCACAACCATTGTGACTCCAAAATCATAATTTCGGACTTACCCATCGGATCATGGTAAAGCGCCTAGCAACATCGCCCCATGATCCCCCAGGTATCACTGATAGTGCCTGCAAGAACCAGTCGGTCATGGTTAACGTACAGTACGGTCCTTTCAACACATATATCCCGATCAAATCAACGACCATTGGTAAATTTAGAGTCGCTAGAGATCCAATAACTATGCATACATCTTGGAGATCAAATAGTGACATCGCGTGTGTTACTAGGTAAACCCATTTACCTAAAACACATCTAGTACTCTGGCCAGAGATTTATCACACTATTATCTCCTCAGATAGCATAGGATATCCACGCATAAAAGCGAGCAGTGAATCCTCGACAACGAAGCATCGACTCCTACATGCATCGGGACCTCACCCAATCCTGCCACCTAATGACCACAACTGAGTCGGTAAACGGGTCAAAGTGAGGCACCTATCATGTAGAGTATCAATGACGTTTCGAGTAGTGAGGACTAATCAGTACAACCAAGACCTCGGACTTATCCACTCGACAAATGGTAACCACTTGGAAAGTCCGAACGAGGATAGTTCGATAGATCACCAGGTCACTATCTATCTACATGATCAGAACATCACAATGTTCCCTACCAATGAAACATGGTACTTCGCATCGCAGATGCTAGTCTCAAGCTCGGGCGGCCTTATCCTCATTTTGAAGGCCCAATCGACTAGGAACGAGTTTAGAACACATATTGACTATTAGATGTGTTTCATGATAGCCATCATATCCACTATCACATCTAACATACACTATGGTGCATTCTAGGTCTTTATCCAACACAATTGTTAACATTATAATATAATGAAAATAAAGAATGCCACAAATGAAATGCGAATTTCATAAATAAAGATCGTTATACAAAGAGTCAATAAAACCCACACGCCACAAGTTTGCTAGTTGGGCATTTACTCTAACAATCTCCCACTTGCCCTAAAGCCAACTACTCATCAGACACAGTTCCATTGTTTAGCGATGTTTTTCAAACAACGGTCCTGGCAAGGGCTTAGTAAGTGGATCAGCAATGTTGTCTGCAGAGGTGACTCTCTCGACTGCTATGTCATCTCTAGCCACAATATCTCGGATTATGTGGTATTTCCTCAGTATATGTTTGGATCTTTGGTCTCATCTTTGGTGAGACCTAGGCTCCTTTGCTTGCGCAACGGCACCCGTGTTGTCGTAGTACACCGGGACTGGACCAACTCCTTCAGGGATTACGCCCAACTCTTGGACGAAATTCCTTATCCAAACCACCTCCTTAGCAGCAGCTGATGCTGCGATGTACTCAGCCTCAGTGGTTGAATCCGCGACGGTGTCTTGCTTGGAACTCTTCCAAGAGACAACACCACCATTGAGCATGAATACAAATCCAGAGGTTGACTTCGAATCATCCACGTCACATTGGAAGCTAGAATCAGTGTAGCCTTCCAATTTCAGTTCACCATCCCATAGACCATGAACATATTCTTAGTCCTTCGTAAGTACTTAAGAATATCTTTCACAGCCTTCCAATGCATTTGGCCGGGATTGGCCTGGTAGCGGATCGTGACACTCAGAGCATATGCAACATCCGGTCTTGTTGAGATCATGCTATACATAATACTACCTATTGCCGAGGCATATGGCACACGTGTCATACTCTCTATCTCCTCATCAGTCTTTGGACACATAGACTTAGATAGAGTGATCCCGTGGCACATAGGTAGGTGTCCTCTCTTGGACTCTTCCATAGAGAACCGCTTAAGTATGGTATCGATGTAGGTAGCTTGGGTGAGTCCGAGCATCCTTTTCGATCTATCTCGATAGATCTATATTCCAAGAATATAGGATGCTTCACCCATGTCCTTCATCGAGAATCTACTAGACAACAACACTTTAGTTGACTGTAACATTCCTACATCATTCCCAATGAGTAGAATGTCATCAACATAAAGCACAAAGAATGTCACAGCATTCTTAACTACCTTTTTATATACACATGGCTCCTCGGGATTCTTGATGAAACCAAATTCCTTAATTGTTTCATCGAATCTCAGGTTCCAACTCCTCGATGCTTGTTTGAGACTGTAGATTGATCTCTGAAGTTTGCATACTTTATGCTCACTTCCTACAGATGTGAAACCCTCAGGCTGCGTCATATAGATCTCTTCCTTAATGTTTCCATTAAGGAACGCAGTTTTCACATCCATTTGCCATATCTCATAGTCGTACCATGCGGCTATGGCAAGTAGTATTCTAATTGACTTGAACATTGCGACTGGTGAAAAGGTTCCATCATAGTCAACACCTTGCCTTTGAGTGTAACCCTTCGCGACCAGTCGTTCCTTGTAGGTCAGTACCTTACCATCAGACCCGAGTTTTATCTTGTATATCCATTTACACCCAATAGGAACAATTCCTTCGGGAGGATTAACAAGAGTCCAAACTTGGTTCGCATGCATTGAGTCAATCTCAGATTGCATTGCTTCAAGCCAAAAATTAGAATCAGC
>KV018220.1:428954-473010 GCA_001598015.1 Dorcoceras hygrometricum
CGGGGTTTCCCGCTGTTGAGGGGCAAAACGGTCATTTTGCACTGGGGTTCTGAAATAACGGTTTTTCAGATCACATTATTCAGTTTCGGAAACTGAATCGATCGGTCCGATCTGATCGGCGATCGGAGTTACGATGAAGTCTCGGTGGAGGAGATGAACTGAATGTTCATCGTTGGACCCGGGCCCGTTGGGCCGGGCCAAGTCCAACACTTAAGCTTATTTAATTAAGCTTAATCAAGACTTCACCATACACACAACACATCAACCCTAAACCTAGTGCTAGCCCCATCCCTCCTCTCCAAACACACGCCGCCGCCTTGCGCCGCCGCCGCCTCGAGTCGCCGGAATTCGTTCCGGCCGATTCGACGAGGAGAATCCGTTCGTGTAGAATTCGTCAGTGCTTCTAGTGCAGCCTGACGAAGGAGTCTCAGTTCTGGTCGTGAACCGGATTGGCGATTATCTACCGCAATCTACCGAGAAGAGCCGGGTTCTTGTAATACCGGTTGGAGCCAGGCACAAGTGCCAGCAAGGTAAACGCTTGAACGCCCTATGTATGACGATTATTGATATTGTCTGTTCTTCGTATTGATCGTCTCCCGGCTTTTATTCTATTGTTCTTCCGCTGCCTCGCCGGGGGGCGGATCCGGATCCCCAACAGCAGCACACATAATATCCATGCTAAATCCAACGCTGTAAAACAAGCTCACATCCGTACCTTAGTCCTGAGCTACAATTACCACAAAAGCAGTCCCAAGCAACCATATCTGAAACCTGCTAAGTCAAATAACAACGCTAACTCAGGGACGCAAAGATCAGAGCTACGAACTGGGAGCGACGCACTCAACCAGCTCTGTCCTACCCTTCTAGCTCAACCAACAACTCTAAACGAAGAGCAAGGTAGGAACTAACACTTACCCAACAAACTACTTGAACGGAAGAAGCGAATATGCTCAAATGCTAACAGACTACACAAGGAAGCTTCTCCCGCGATCCTCTTCCAGCTCTCAAAAGTCTTTGAAAGAGGTATAGAACGAAGCGCCTTCACAAGAGGAGTCCAACACTACCACTATTCTGTCCGTCGGAGCTGTCTACCGCCAAAAATCAAAGGAAATAACGTTCGGTGAACAGTAGCTAGGGTATCGCGATAGGGTAAGGTTACGAGAATATTTCTAAGTGCCGGGAAAGAATAGAAAGACTACGATCAAAGTCTTCTATTTATACCACTTAAGTTCCCCAAATCTGCCTTCACAAGAGGAGTCCAACACTACCACTATTCTGTCCGTCGGAGCTGTCTACCGCCAAAAATCAAAGGAAATAACGTTCGGTGAACAGTAGCTAGGGTATCGCGATAGGGTAAGGTTACGAGAATATTTCTAAGTGCCGGGAAAGAATAGAAAGACTACGATCAAAGTCTTCTATTTATACCACTTAAGTTCCCCAAATCTGATGAACAGTAACCACCGACATCTTTGGCTCATAGCTGATACCCACTCAGATCTGAGTAACACTTCAGATCTGGATCTTACGCTAACACATCGTGCTACTACCAAACGACAACGCAACACAAGTCAATTAACTAATACACGCGTCTCTCAAAACGGCGTCGTCCTGAAGCCCACTATTCCTACTGGACACATCATCCCGCTAACACCAAATCTGTTATCGCTAAACGGCGTCACATCGCCACTCAAACATGAAAGACCAGATCTCACACAAGCGTTGACCAGTCAAAGCTGAATATCCTGAACCGTACCGGTCTACACCAAAACATGAACCGGGACTACGAACCGGACCTATCCATGTATCACTACAACATGCTAATCCACATATGGTTTCTTCCAAAACGATGTCGTTTCACTACCCCCTAACAAAATTCACTAGCATGCCTAGAATAACGAGCGACTACATGATCTTCACCACCAAATCTGCATTGATCACCCAGCGCTGGCCAACACTCAAATCTGATCATTTCCCACAGAAGTTCTCTAACAATCCAGAGCTATTCGAAGATTATACTGACCCGATTATTTCACCAAGCATACCAGCTCAAAGCTGGCTCTTCCCATATCTGTTCAAGCCAAATCTGGTCTATGCTAAACCCTATTAATTAACTCAATTAATCCAGTAATATTTCGGGTCTCACATATCTCCCCCACTGAAAATAAGATTTCGTCCTCAAAATCATAGAAAAATTCCAGAACTGATCAAGACTCAACAACCAATCAAACACTGGAAAATCACGCTACAAACAAAACACACAGCAACTTCTAACTCGCAATAAGAGGCTACTAACCAAGAGTTCAAGATAACTAAAACAAACAATAACAAACAACTAGCTACTGGAGTCAAATGCAATATCTACTCAAACAGATGAGGCCATTCGCATTGCATTTTCTCTTCCAACTCCCACTAGCTGTTTCTTTTCTGTCCAAGATTTGCAAGGGATACTCAACATAGCTCAAAGTTCTATCCATCTCCACCTCGTCAGTTCGCAACACATGAGAAGGATCTGGCTCATACTTCCTCAACATAGACACATGAAACACATCATGTAATGAGGAAAGATCTGGCGGCAACAACAAACGATAAGCCAAAGGGCCAACCCTTTCAAAAATCTCGTAAGGTCCAACATAACGAGGAGCCAATTTTCCCTTGAGACCAAATATCATAACACTTCGAAAAGGAGAAACTTTCAGAAAAACCAGATCTACAATCTGAAATTATAAAGGCCTACGCATTCTGTTCGCATAGCTCTCTTGGCGATCTTGTGCAGCTTTCATACGCTGTCGAATCAGATCTACTTGATCTCTCACCTGATGCACAAATTATGGAGAAGATAGCTGCTTCTCCACTTCTTCCCAACATATAAGCGATCTGCACTTCATACCATACAAAGCTTCAAATGGTGCCATACCAATTGTGACCTGGTAGCTGTTGTTATAAGAAAATTCAACTAATGACAACGAATCTTGCCAGCTATCGCTAAAATCCATCACAACAGCTCTTAAAATATCCTCTAAGATCTGGATAGTCCTCTCAAATTGGCCATCGGTTCGGGGATGATAAGCTGACTCATAGCCAATTTGGTACCCAAAGCTATTTTCAAACTCTTCCAAACCTGGAAGTAAACCTCGGGTCATGATCTGAAACAATAGACACAGGCACACCATGCAAGCGCACCACGAAATCTATGTACAACTTCGCCATCTTCTTCAAATAATACGTCAGATTGTAGGGAATGAAGTGAGCAGACTTCGACAACCTGTCTATAACAACCCACACAACATCACAACCTCTTCTGGAACGAGGCAAATGCGTTACGAAATCCATAGCTATGTGCTCCCAATTCCATTGGGGCATTTATAAGATCTTCAATAAACCACCGGGTCTCATCCTCTCTGCCTTAACTTGCTGACAGTTCAGACAACACACAACAAAATCAGCAACATCACTCTTCAATCCTGCCCACCAGAAGTGCGGCTTCAAGGCATGGTACATCTTCCTTGCACCAGGATGGACATTGTGTCTACTACAGTGTGCTTCTATCAAGATCTCCTCCTTCAAATCAATCAGATTTGGTACTACCAACCTACCACGGAACCTCAAACATGTTGGCGCAGTGGAGGATCCGGATCCCGTTCACGGGGGCGCAGCGGAAGTTTCAAAAATTGCCCCGGAAACGTTCAATACATAACAAATATAATGCAATAAAACATACATAGGATGTTTTAGAGCGTTACCTTGCTGGCGTCTAGGCGCCTGGCTCCGACCAGATTCACAAGGAATTTAGCACTTCAACGGTAGGCGGCGGTAGATCTCCTAATCCGGTCCACGACTGGAAACAGGACTCCTTCGGCAGTCTGCACTAGAAGAGCTGACTAATTTGCCATGAACAGAATCTCCATGACAAAGTGATCGGAACAAGTCCGATCACGGCAAGCGGCGGTGGCGCGCTGGCGACCGAGAGAGGCGTGGAGGAGAGGGGTGGGCGGCGCTTGGAGGCTAGGGTTTTGTGTTGTGTAGTGTGTCATACATCAACCCTAGGCCATGCATATGTAGACTAGTGATGGGCTTGGACTGGCCCAATGGGCCTGGGTCAGGCCCAGGTCCATATGAACATTCGGTTCATTTCCATCACCGTGGCTTCATCATAACTCCGATCGACGATCTGATCGGACCGATCTACACAGTTTCCAAAACCGAGTATTATGATGCGAAAACAATTTTTCAGACCACCTAGTCCAAAATTGTAGTTTAGCCCTTCAACTTTGGGAAATCGCAATTTGACCCCTATTGACTTTTAGGAAGTCTCACTCCCTAAATTCCTCCTCCTCTGCTAAACACATTGAGCTCAGTTTCCATGCTGGAATCGTGAATCCAGTACTTGTGTGACCCTCAATGGCTCAGGGATACAGCTAGCCGTGGGCCCACAACCATTGTGACTCGGAAATCACAATTTCGGACTGACCCATCGGATCATGGTAAATCGCCTAGCAACATCGCCCCATGATCCCCTAGGTATCACTGATAGTTCCTGCAAGAACCAGTTGGTCGTGTTTAGCGTACAGTACGGTCCTTTCAACAGATATATCCCGATCAGATCAACGACCATTGGTACATCGAGAGTCGCTAGAGATTTAATAACTATGCATACATCTGGGAGATCAAATAGTGACATCGTGTGTGTTACTAGGTAAACCCATTTACCTAAAACACATCTAGTACTCTGGCCAGATATTTATCACACTATTATCTCCTCAGATAGCATAGGATATCCACGCATAAAAGCGAGCGGTGAATCCTCGACAACGAAGCATCGACTCCTACATGCATCGGGTCCCACCCAATCCCGCCACCTAATGACCCCAACTGAGTCGGTAAACGGATCAAAGTGAGGCACCTATCATGTAGAGTCTCAATGACGTTTCGAGTAGTGAGGAATAATCAGTACAACCAAGACCTCGGACTTATCCACTCGATAAATGATAACCAATTGGAAAGTACGAACGAGGGTAGTTTGATAGATCACCAGGTCACTATCCATCTGCATGCTCAGAACATCACAATGTTCCCTACCAATGAAACATGGTACTTCACATCGCAGATGATAGTCTCAAGCTCGGGCGGCCTTATCCTCATTTTGACGGCCCAATCGACTAGGAACGAGTTTACGATACACAGTGACTATTAGATGTGTTTCATGATAGCCATCATATCCACTATCACATCTAACATACACTATGGTGCATTCTAGGTCTTTATCCAACACAATTGTTAACATTATAACATAATGAAAATAAAGAATGCCATAAAAGAAATGTGAATTTCATAAATAAAAATAGTTATACAAAGAGTCAATAAAACCCACACGCCACAAGTTGGCTAGTTGGGCATCTACTCTAACAAAACAACAATCAGCTGAGACAGTTTAATCCTCTAACTGTCCAGCTCTAACCTTCAGCTTCAACTCATGGATAGATGGATCTGTTCTCTGATCTGCTCTAATACTCGCAATAATCTAGGGCTCAACTTGAAAAAAATACACCACAACATAATCCTCACCTGGGTAAAACCGCCAACCAGTAGTTCTTAGATGCTCATGGACCTGAAATCTGCAACGAAGCCAGCATCACCACTTGAGCCTATGCATCAGCAACTACATTCAATTTCCCAGGCTGATATTCGATCTCACAATCAAAATCCTTTAGCAGCTCCATCCATCTACGCTGTCTCATGTTCAAATCTGGCTGAGAAAACAGATACTGAAGGCTCTTGTGGTCTGTATACACCACAAACTGCTCGCCATAAAGGTAATGGCGTCAAATCTTCAAGGCAAAGACCACTACTGCCAACTCCAAATCATGAAATGGGTATCGAGTCTCATGCGGTTTCAATTGACAAGAGGCATACGCAATGACTCGACCATTCTGCAGCAACACACAACCCAATCCATTCAACAAAGCATCCAAACAAACCACAAAACCACCGTATCGTGAAGGCAAAGCTAACACTGGCGCTGTAGTTAGCTTCTCCTTGAGCAACAGAAAGCTGTTCTCGCATTGCTATGTCCAAAAAAACCTCTTGTCTTTCTGGGTCAACTGCGTCATAGGTTTAGCTATGCTAGAAAATTTGTCGATAAAGCACCGATAATAGCTAGCCAGACCCAAGAAACTACGAATCTCTGAAACATTCTTGGGACGCTCCCCGTTCACAACAGCCTCTACTTTACCGGGATCAACAGAAATACTTTCAGCTGAAACGACATGACCCAGAAATACAATTCTATCCAACAATAAATCGCACTTGGAAAGCTTAGCATACAACTGCGAGTCTCGTAGTGTCTGGAGAACCAACCTCAAATGCTACTTATGGTGCATTGGAGTCTTCGAGTACACCAAAATATCATCGATAAACTCAATCAAAAACTGATCGATGAACTCCGAAAGACTCGATTCATCAAATCCATGAAAACTGCAGGGGCATTCGTCAAACCAAAAGGCATAACCAGAAATTCATAATGCCCATACCTCGTACGAAAGTAGTTTTCGCAACATCTTGCTCCCGAATGTGCAACTAATGGTACCCCGAACGCAGATCGATCTTCGAGTACACCGCTGAACCCTGAAGTTGAACAAACAAATCCTCGGCAAAGGGTACTTATTCTTCACTGTTGCATTATTCAGTTGCCGGAAATCTATACACATCCTCGTCGAACCATCCTTCTTATTCACAAACAAGATAGGTGCTCCCCACGGGGACATACTCGGCCTAATGAAGCCTTTCTCCAACAAGTCGTTAAGTTGTACCTTAAGCTCCCTCAACTCGGCGGGCACTAAACGATACGGGGCTCGCAAGATCAGAGCTGTACCAGGTACCAACTCAATGAAAAAGTCGATCTCCCTCCTCGGAGGAAAACCAGGAATCTCCTCAAACACATCGGAGAAATCACGAGCGACCGGAATATCACCAAGCTCTACACACGAAGAGAAGGATGCATCTAAATCATAGATCATAAATCCAGCATTCTCTAACGACTTAAGGCTAAACATCTCCATCACAGAGACCAAAGGAATCTTCGATCGGGAATCGTGGCCATAGAAATTCCATTTCTCGCCAGACTGGGGCCTAAAACGCACAACGCCATGGAAACAATCCACGGTGGCCCTACATCTAGACAACACGTCCATTCCCACAATGCAATCGAAATCCCACAACACTAGCCTGATCAGATTTGCTAACAACACGTTCTCACCAAACCTAAGAATGTCATTCAACAAAATCTCTTGGGAGTATAGGCTCGCGCCGGCAGGAGTTGCAACAGACACAACATCACACAAGGAAGTGGTATGCAAACAATGCTCAACCACAAATGCATCAGCAATGAACGAATGTGATGCTCCTGTATCAAACAATACACGCTCAGGAAAACAAAAAACATAGCAAGTACATGCGATCACTCCTCCTGGCGTGCCCTCCGCTCGCTCCCTCGTCATGGCATTCACCTGGGCATGCTGGGGTCCTGAGAAATGAGGCTGGGAAGACTGTCCGATACGCGAAGGACCAGCCGGCTGAAACGGCTTAAACTGCGTCTTCCCTATCCTCTGCTACGGAGCAGGATAAGAGATCACTCCTCCTGGCGTGCCCTCCGCTCGCTCCCTCGTCATGGCATTCACCTGGGCATGCTGGGGTCCTGAGAAATGAGGCTGGGAAGACTGTCCGATACGCGAAGGACCAGCCGGCTGAAACGGCTTAAACTGCGTCTTCCCTATCCTCTGCTACGGAGCAGGATAAGAACGACCTCGAGACGACCCACCAGAACGACTCTGGGGTGGGGCTGCGGCGTGCTGAGATCCCGCCAATGGACACACTCTCGAAAAGTGTCCATACTTCCCACAATTATTATACGCACCCTGCACGCCAACACACTGCGTTGTATGATGCTTTCCTCCACACTAGCCACAAAACTCGGCCCTGGGACTACTACTGCTAGAACTTCCCGAACCAGAAGAACTAGAACCCGACTTCTTCTTGAATTGATGACCACGAGGTCTAAACCTGTGGTGTCCAGACTGTTGGGCTATCTGCTACTGGGATGGCTGGGATGACTGCAAAGACTGGGAAGGTTGCACCCCCGGAACCATGGGACGGTTACCTTGCACTACTTGAGGCCTAACACGAGATCTACGGTTCTGCAGTCCCTTCCTCAATATCTATAGCCCTGTCCACCTCCTTCGCATAACTAGTCGGTGAACTCGCCAGCACCAAAGAATACAGATCCTCATTCAACCTCTCCATGAACTTATTCCTCTTTGCCCTCTCGCGACCAGAAACATGCGGAGCATACGCAAGAAGGGAAGAAAATCTCCGGGCGTACTCTCCTACAGACAAAGTCCCCCGCACCAGGTTATCAAACTCATGCTCCCTAGAGTTAACAAAGGATTCTGAAACGTACTCCTGACGGAAGACAGTACAAAAGCTGTTCCACGTGATTCCTACACCAGTCTCGTCGAGAGTTCTCGAAGCGCCTCTCCACCAACGCTCAGCATTCCTCCTCAACTGGAACGTAGCCAAACTCAACCTACGCTCATCATCGTACCTCACACGATCAAACAAGCCGGTAATGTGCTGCAACCAGGACTCTGCATCGGAACTAGGATCATCATCGTTAAACGTCTGAGGGTTCATCCTCTGAAACCTCGCCATCACAAGTTCCATGTCATCCACACAGGCTGCTAGCTCATCTACCTCAACCTCAACCTGACTAGCACGTCTACGAAGAGGAATACTAGGCTGCATCTCATCATTCTGACCCTTGGACTCTTTCGGAATCTGCCCTCTACCTCTACCCCTACGTCTAGGCGGCATCTACGAGATAGCTAGAACAGTAAGGTCACACAACAACAAGTATATAGCATAGCAAATAAATCGCATAGTCAAGCACATGCAACAAGCAACACTGTGCCTAGACTCAAGTGTGATCAAAAGAAATTGAGCTTATCCCAGCTTAAGCTCTGATATATAAAATGTCAGGCCTCGTGCTCAATCAGAGTAAAACCACATAAAACACAATAGCGGAAGCACTAAAAATAGTGGCTAAAATTTTTTGCTTTGGCCTGACTTAGAAAACATAATTTAAAATACACTGATATTCAAAATATTGGTTTACAATACTCGAAAACCAATTACAACACAACTAACATACAAGCATAGAGTGACTCCCAATTAACAAACAGATGAGTCTCTCGCTCAACATAGATACAATAAAATATAACAAAAATATCATATGTATCTACTACATATAACTGGAAAACTCTATCCACATCCCGGGGCATTACCAGCGGGATCAACTCCACGACCAGTGGTGAAACCATGATAACCTGAAAACACACATAGGAAAACAAGACAACCAGCCCCAGAGGGACAAGGGATCAAACTCCGGTACGGAGAGCAATTGAAAAATAGCAGTTAAATAGCAATAGATAAAATGCGAATGCTATGCATGGGAACAAGGCTACAACCAAAGGCAGGGAGCCAAAATATCTCAACGAAGCTGCTCAACATCTGATATCCAATCAACTGATATCCTGGTACGCACAGATCAAGACAACAAGGCACGGCTAAACAAGATCTGAGCTCAACATGAATACGGCGTGTATGCAATGTAACAGCTTGCAATAAACAACACAACAGAGGCAAGTAACGACAGCACAGAAGCATACACAGCAGCACACATAATATCCATGCTAAATCCAACGCTGTAAAACAAGCTCACATCCGTACCTTAGTCCTGAGCCACAATTACCACAAAAGCAGCCCCGAGCAACCATATATGAAACCGGCTAAGTCAAATAACAACGCTAACTCAGGGACGCAAAGATCAGAGCTACGAACTGGGAGCCACGCACTCAACCAGCTCTATCCTACCCTTCTAGCTCAACCAACAGCTCTAAACAAAGAGCGAGGTAGGAACTAACACTTACCCAACAAACTACCTGAACGGCAGAAGCGAATATGCTCAAATGATAACAGACTACACAAAGAAGATTCTCCCGCGATCCTCTTCCAGCTCTCCAAAGTCTTTGAAAGAGGTACAGAACGAAGCGCCTTCACAAGAGGAGTCCAGCGCTACCACTCTTGTGTCCGTCGGAGCTGTCTACTGCCGACAATCGAAGGAAATAACGTTCGGTGAACAGTAGATAGGGTATCAGAACAGGGTAAGGTTACGAGAATATTTCTAAGTGTCGGGAAAGAATAGCAAGACTACGGTCAAAGTCTTCTATTTATATAACTTAAGTTCCCCAAATCTGATGAACAGTAATCACCGACTCTTTGGCTCAAAGCTGATACCCACTCAGATCTGAGTAACACTCCATATCTGGATCTTACGCTAACACAGCGCGCTATTACCAAACAACGTCGCAACACAAGTCAATTAACTAATACACGCGTCTCTCAAAACGGCGTCATACTGAAGTCCACTGTTCCTACTAGACACGTCATCCCGCTAACACCAAATCTGTTATCGCTAAACAGCGTCACATCGCCACTCAAACCTGAAAGATCAGATCTCACACAAGCGTTGACCAGTCAAAGATGAATATCCTGAACCGCACCGTCTACACCAAAACACAAATCTGGACTACGAACCGGACCTGTCCATGTATCACTACAACACGCTAGTCCACATCTGGTATCTTCCAAAACGATGTCGCTTCGCTACCCGCTAACAAAATTCACTAGCATGCCCAGAATAACGCGTGTCAGGCCCCGTGCTAATAACCAAGGATTAACAATACAATTAAGCACATAATCACGAAAGCATAAAATAGGGCTTAAAAATTTTTCGAAATACATGGGCCTGAACTCAAAATCGTCATTCAAAATAATACATACTCAAAATAGGATTTAACTCAAAATCCAAACACAAACAGGTAATAAAAAAAAAAAATCTCAATACAGATCCCCAACATACATAGAAACTCAGGGAATCCCCTGGTTCAATACATAATATAAATACTCTGGGACTTAACCAAACGGGGATCTATTAGCTGCAGCTCCACTCTGCCCAGCCAGATTACCTGTAGCTCCTGCAATGGGCAACACAGAGCCAAGACACAAAAGCAGGAAATGAAATACGAGGTCAAACCTCAGTACGAAGAGCACTAAGACAACATCAACTCATAAACGTACAGTAAATCAAAACATGAATGCATGAGGGCTATCAAAGAATTGGTCATCTAGGCCAATGAGTCAACTGGCAAATCAAAGGCGAGCCTCTATACCACGCACAGCCAATCAGCCGGTGGAAATCATCGGTCCGTGATCTTCAGGGCTGGCACTCAATTACCCATCACAGCTTGGTGGTATTCAGACACGACCTATCATTCGGTCACCACTCCGATGATAGCATTGGACCTTTCAAGCACGTATGTATGCCGATCACAACGTGGCTCTTTCTCGGGTTCTCAATCAGTCATCAGGCTCAATATGTATGCATGTATGCCATGAAATTCAAATCTGAATTCAACATGCACAATTTACGTAAAGAAGAGCATACAATTCAAGCAATGAACCAACCTGTTTCACGTAAAGCACAGAATACACAGAACAACATTCATGCTCCAAAATACCATACTCTTATGCCAAAGCTGAAATCAAAAGCTCAATTCATACCTCAACGCTCAGATTCTACCTCAACAGATCTCACCAGGACACGACAACTCAGCCTTTGCCACTCTGCTCCTTTGCTGGTCTCGGCAAACACAGCAGGAACTGCCTGGGAGCTCAAATCTGTCAAGACATCTCATAACTTAGCTCAAATCTGAACTTCTACATCTTACTGACTACGTTTAAAACTCATATCTGGTTTTACCTATCAACGGTGGTTTTACCAACTAGAACTAGGCTCAAAACAGTAAGGAACTCTTACCCAGAAGCTCAACGAACTAAGGAATTCTCGGGTCAACTGTCGCAGAAATTCACAAACACGGGGATTCCTTCGTGCTCCTCCTACGCGTCGAATCAGGTCGCCTAACATGTAACAATCGAAAGAGCTAAGCAAGACGAGTTCAGCGCCACCCACCTAGCTCCAAACTACAGCGGAAATCGATGGCAATTCGGAGAAATAGTGCTCGGTGAACAGTAAGGGTTTCGAGGGTATCAGCGAAGGAGATAGGAAATATCGGGTTCGAAAAATACGCTAAGTGTCGATCAACACTTGTATTTAAATCCTCGAATCCAGCTTCTGGTCTTATCAACTCAGATCCCATCTTGCACTACAGCAGGAATCCTCACACTGAATCCAGCGCTCACTCACAGCTGGCTCAGCTGTCACAAACCAGCCTTCGCTACACTCCACTACGCATAACAACAAACGACGTCACTATAACTAATCAAAAAAACGTAGCAGAGCTTCAACAGCTGGAACAGATCTCTCTCTCGCTAGCAACATCTGAACAGCGCTAGCAGCAGCAGTCAACTCAGATGTGTTGACCAACACGTGGCAGCTTCTCACATCCGCGGCTAACACTAACAGACGTCTCTCGCTACTCTCATAACAGCGCTCGCTAGCTACGCATCACCGTTGACTAGCGTTGACATCTGAATCAAGCCACTACTGAGTACTCACATCTGAATGCTCACAAATTCCCGTGCAAAGACGTTGTTGGCCCATCTTCTTCCAGCGATGATCCTCAAGTCTGAATTACTACTGGAATCTCATCTCTTATCGAAAGACTCAACGAATCAACTCCAAATTCAACACAGATTTCTCCCGGTAGCACCTAGCGACTAAAATCTGAACAACTCTAAACAAAATCTGAAATTCGAAAATCAATAACTCTCGATTAATCAAAATTTTCGAATCTCAATCATCACATTCTCCCCACCTTAAGATATTTCGTCCTCGAAATCAAAGGCAAAGACAGGGAAGAATTTCCAAAACATCAAAACTCACCAACACAACTCCACTGTCAAAGCTCAAACAGATGAGGCCATTCCTGTCTCATCTCTCCTCTACGTCCCAAGTAGCTTCTTCTTGGCCATGCTTACTCCACTGGACCATCACTAACGGGATTACCTTATTCCTCAACTGATTCTCCTTTCTATCCAGAATCTGAACTGGATATTCAACATAACTCAAGACAGAATCTAGCTCAACTTCATCAGTCCTCAACACATGGGACGGATCTGGCTCATATTTTATCAACATTGACACATGAAAAACATCATGTATCACTGCTAATTCATCAGACAGCTGCAATATATAAGCCAACTGTCCAATCCTTTCGACAATTTCAAAGGGACTAACAAATCTAGGAGCTAATTTTCCCTTAAATCTGAACCTCATAACACTTTTGAAGGGAGAAATCTTAAGGAATACTCGATCACCAACTTCAAATTCCAGAGGTCTGCGTCTCCTGTTAGCATAGCTAGTGAAGCGATCTTGTGCATCTTTCATTCTACTTCGAATTAACGAAACCTGATCTCTCATGTGCTGCATAAACTCAGGGGTCGAAAGCTGTTTCTCACCAAATTCTTCCCAACAGATAGGAGATCTACACTTGCGACCATATAACGCTTCAAATGAAGCCATCCCGATAGTCACTTGGTAGCTGTTGTTATAAGAAAACTCAACCAAGGATAGCGAATCCTGCCAGCCACCATTGAAATCCATCACAATTGCTCGCAGCATATCTTCTAAAGTCTGAATGGTTCTCTCAGATTGGCCATCTGTCTGGGGATGATAAGCAGTACTCATCGCTAATCTTGAACCCATAGCTGCTTGCAAACTCTTCCAGAATCTAGATGTGAATCTTGGATCTCTGTCAGACACTAAATAGGCACTCCATGCAATCTAACCACATGGTCGATGTACAATCTCGCCATTTTCTTCATCGAACACCTCACATCATAGGGAATGAAATGGGCTGAATTCGAGAGTCTATCAATCACCACCAAAATCGCATCGCATCCCCTGCACGATCGAGGTAAAGGAGTCACAAAGTCCATGCCGATGTGCTCCCAATTCCACTGAGGCACTTCTAAACTTTGCAACAATCCATCAGGTCTCTTTCTCTCGGCCTTGACCTGTTGACAATTCAAACATCTAGCAACAAAACCAGAAATGTCGCTCTTCATGCCTTCCCACCAATAGTGATACTTCAAGGCATGGTACATCTTTCTCTCGCCCGGATGCACACTTTACCGACTACAATGCACTTCATTCAAAATAATCTCCTTCAAATCTATCAGATTCGGAACCACTAGTCTTACTTGAAATCTCAGACACCATCAGAAGCAACAGTAAAATCATCAGACTGACCATTCTGAGACTTAATCTTCAATTCATGTATATAAGGATCAGTCCTCTGTGCCTCTCTGATGTCACTCACAATCTGTGGTTCAACCAGAATTGAAGAAAAAGTACTGATCACTCGGCTGAAATCGCCAACCAGAAGTACCCAACTGCTCGTGAACTCTCGAGATATTCAAAGATTTAGCATCGCAGGCTGAGCTTTCCTACTAAAAGCATAGGCTACTAAGTTCATCCACCCAGGCTGATACTGAATCTCGCAATCAAAGTTCTTGAGCAACTCCATCCAACGACATTGTCTCATATTCAGATCTGACTGAGTGAAGATATATTTCAAACTCTTGTGGTCGGTGTACACCATAAATTCTTCACCATACAAATAGTGACGCCAGATCTTCAAGGCAAAGACAATCGCTGCCAATTCCAAATCGTGAACGGGGTACTTCGTCTCATGGGGCTTCAACTGTAGAGATGCATACGCAATCACGTACCCGTTCTACATCAGAACACACCTAAACCACTCAGAGATGCATCAGAGCAAACAACAAAACCTCCAAATCCAGATGGTAAAGCCAACACAGGAGCAGTAGTCAACTTCTCCTTAAGTGTCTAGAAACTCGACTCGCACTCGTCAGTCCAAACAAACTTCCTATTTTTCTGAGTCAACTGCGTCATCGGCCTTGCTATTGAAGAAAACTTCTCAATGAAACGCCTATAATAGCCGGCCAAACCCAAGAAACTACGGATCTCTGAAACATTCCTAGGTCGCTCTCAGTTAAGAACTGCTTCGACCTTACTAGGATCCACAGAAATTCCTTGCGCAGAAATCACATGACCCAAAAAGATTACTCTATCCAACCAAAATTCACACTTGCTGAACTTGGCATACAACTGCGAGTCTCTCAACTTATGCAATACCACTCTCAGGTGCTCCTTATGCTCTCTGAAACTCCTCGAATACACCAAGATGTCATCTATGAAGACAATCAAGAATCGATCAATATACTCACTAAAGACGTGATTCATCAAATCCTTGAAAACAGCTGGGGCATTCGTCAACCCAAACGGCATCACAAGAAACTCATAATGCCCATATCTCGTCCGAAAAGCTGTCTTCGCCACATCAGCGTCTCTAATTTGCAACTGGTGATAGCCAGAGCGCAAGTCAATCTTCGAGTATACGGTCGATCCTTGCAACTGATCAAACAAATCATCGATCCTCGGCAACGGATACTTATTCTTGATCGTTGCTTTATTCAACTGTCGGAAATCAATGCACATCCTCATATATCCATCTTTCTTCTTCACGAACAAAATCGGAGCTCCCAAAGGAGACATACTCGGTCGGATGAAACCTTTCTCAAGGAGATCTCTCAACTTCTCCTTGAGTTCCTTCAACTCAGCGGGCGCCAACCGATACGGAGCTCTAGAAATCGGGGCTATCCCTGGCACCAACTCTATGCTAAAATCAACCTCTCTTCTCGGAGGGAATCCAGGAATCTCATCAGGAAACACGTCTGGAAACTCTCTGACTATCGGGATATCGCTCAACTCCAAACGCGACTCTTGGGAAACATCGAGCGCATAAATCATGAATCCAGCGTTACCCAGTGATAACAGACTAAACATCTCCATGGCAGACACCAGTGGAATCTTCGAGCCCGAATCAGCACCGTAGAAATCCCACTTCTCTCCCAACTCGGGGTGAAATCTCACTACACCATGGAAACAATCAACAGTAGCCTTATAGCTGGACAACACATCCATTCCCAAAAATCCCTCATCTCCAGAGAGATTAAATTCGCCACTATCACATTCTGATCAAACCGAATCACACAATCCACCGCAATCTTCATGAATCCAGCGTTTACCCAGTGATAACAGACTAAACATCTCCATGGCAGACACCAGTGGAATCTTCGAGCCCGAATCAGCACCGTAGAAATCCCACTTCTCTCCCAACTCGGGGTGAAATCTCACTACACCATGGAAACAATCAACAGTAGCCTTATAGCTGGACAACACATCCATTCCCAAAAATCCCTCATCTCCAGAGAGATTAAATTCGCCACTATCACATTCTGATCAAACCGAATCACACAATCCACCGCAATCTCACGATACAACAACCACACACCAGCAGGAGTGGACACAGATACAACATCACACAGTGGGGTAACTCTCAACCCACACTCATGCACAAACCATGCAGAATCAAATGAGTGTGATGCTACAGTATCAAATAAAACTCTCGCAGGAAAATCAAAGACAGAGCATGTACCTGTGATCACGTTACTAGGTTTCTCATCAGCCTGCTTCCTCGATAAAACATTCACATGGGCCTGCTGCGGTCCCGGAAGCTGTGGTCTCGAAGGTCCTCCAAACCTAGATGGTTCACGGGGTTGGAATCCAGATCGTTGGGTCGGGGAAGGAGGTTGCGGCCTCTGCGAAGAACCACCAGCCGAACCTTGCTGCGGAGGAACCGAAGACTGTCCCCTCAACAAAGGACACACTCTTAGAAAGTGTCCAGGCGGCCTACAATTGTGGCAAGTCCCCTGAACTCCACGACACTTCGAAGTCATGTGCCTACCACCGCATTGTACACATGATACTCCTCCTGATCCACTGCCACCAGAGCTCACAAAACCAAAGGAACTCGAATTTGACTTCTTCTTATACTGCTTCCCACGAGGCCTGAACCTCTAACGGTTTGATTGCTGTGAAGTCTGAGGAAACTGAGAAGAATGCGTACCTTCAGGTGCAGGGAGGTAGCCTCGTCCAAATGTCATCGGAACCTGCGTCGACGCATCCAGCAAACTCTCCTCAATATCAACCGCTCGATTCACAGCCTCAGCATACGTCGATGGGGCTCCAGCCAACACCAACTGAAACAACTCTGGCCTCAATCCCTTAATAAACTTGTTCCTCTTCGTTCGCTCCTGGCTAGCAACATGAGGGACATAAGCCAGAAGAGAAGAAAACCGTCTGGCGTACTAAGCAACCTTCAAATTCCCTTGCTTCAAGTTGTCGAACTCCCTCTCACGGCTATTGAAGTACGACTCTGGGGTATACTCCTGTCGGAACGCTGCACAGAAGCTCTCCCAAGAAACCAAGTCTCCGGTCTCCCTCATCACGCTGGAAGTACCCTTCCACCAGCGTTAAGCATGCTCCCTCAACTGAAAAACGGCCAACTTCAATCTCCGCTCTGCGGTGTACTCCAAAGTATCGAACAAGTCATCCATGTGCTCCAACCAGCCTTCAGCCTAAAGACCACCCTCGGCGCCAGTGAACGTAGGGGGATTCGTTCTCTGAAATCGGCCAAGACTAGCTCCATCTCACCTATCTGTCTCGTCACATCCTCTACCTCTGCCTGTCTCTCTCTACGGCGCAAAGGTACATTCTGCTGAACACCCTCATCGCTCTCCGAGGCCCTAGACTCCTCAGCGGAACGTCTAGCAATCCTACATCTACCTCTCCTCGGCGGCATCTAATCAAATCTCAAGGTAAGACTAACAGCAGATAATCACAGAGACAGATATCAAATCAAGCAAGTCACAGAGTCATGCAAGAATTCAAATCAAAACTCTGTGCCTAGACTCGAGTGTGATCAAAAGAAAACGAGCTTATCCCAGTTTACGCTCTGATACAAAAAATGTCAGGCCCCGTGCTAATCAACAAGGATTAAAAATACAATTAAGCACATAATCGCGGAAGCAAAAAATAGGGCTTAAAAATTTTCGAAATACATGGGCCAGAACTCAAAATCGTCATTCAAAATAATACATACTCAAAATAGGATTTAACTCAAAATCCAAACACAAACAGGTAATCAAATAAATCTCAATACAGATCCCCAACATACATAGAAACTCAGGGAATCCCCTGGTTCAATACATAAAATAAATACTCTGGGACTTAACCAAACGGGGATCTACTAGCTGCAGCTCCACTCTACCCAACCAGATTACCTGTAGCTCCTGCAATGGGCAACACAGACTCAAGACACAAAAGCAGGAAAAGAAATACGAGGTCAAACCTCAGTACGAAGAGCACTAAGACAACAGAAACTCATAAACATACAGTAAATCAAAACATGAATGCATGAGGGCTATCAAAGAATCGGTCATCTAGGCCAAAGAGTCAGCTGGCAAATCAAAGGCGAGCCTCTATACCACGCACAACCAATCAACCGGTGGAAATCATCGGTCCGTGATATTCAGGGCTGTCCACTCAACTACCCATCACAGCTCGGTGGTATTCAGACACGACCTATCAGTCGATCACCACACCGATGATAGCGTTGGATCTTTCAAGCACGATACATCTGTCTGCCGATCACAACGTGGCTCTTTCTCGGGTTCTCAATCAATCATCAGGCTCAATATGTATGCATGTATGCCATGAAATTAAAATCTGAATTCAACATGAACAATTTACGTAAAACAGAGCATACAATTCAAGCAATGAACCAAACCTGTTTCACGTAAAGCACAGAATACACAGAACAACATTCATGCTCCAAAATACCACAATATTATGCCAAAGCTGTAATCAAAAGCTCAATTCGTACCTCAACGCTCAGATTCTACCTCAACAGGTCTCACCAGGACACGAAAACTCAGCCTTAGCCACTCTGCTCCTTCGCTGGTCTCGGCAAACACAGCAGGAACTGCCTGGGAGCTCAAATCTGTCAAGACATCTCATAACTTAGCTCAAATATGAACTTCTAAATCTTACTGCCTACGGTTAAAACTCATATCTGGTTCTACCAATCAACTGTGGTTTTAAAAACTAGAACTAGGCTCAAAATAGTAAGGAACTCTTACCCAGAAGCTCAACGAACTAAGGAATTCTCGGGTCAACTGTCGTAGAAATTCACAAACACGGGGATTCCTTCGTGCTCCTCCTACGCATCGAATCAGGTCGCCTAACTGGTAACAATCGAAAGAGCTAAGCAAGACGAGTTCAACGCCACCCACCTAGCTCTAAACTACAGCGGAAATCGACGGAAATTCGGAGAAATAGTGCTCGGTGAACAGTAAGGGTTTCGAGGGTATCAGTGAAGGAGATAGGAAATATCGGGGAAAATACGCTAAGTGTCGATCAACACTTGTATTTAAATCCTCGAATCCAGTTTCTGCTCTTATCAACTCAGATCCCATCTTGCACTACAGCAGGAATCCTCACATCTGAATCCAGCGCTCACTCACAGCTGGCTCAGCTGTCACAAACCAGCCTTCGCTACACCCCACTACGCATAACAACAAACGACGTCGCTCTAACTAATCAACACAATGTAGCAGAGCTTCAACAGCTGTAACAAATCTCTCTCTCGCTAGCAACATCTAAACAGCGCTAACAGCAGCAGTCAACTCAGATGTGTTGACCAACACGTGGCAGCTTCTCACATCCGCGGCTAACACTAACAGACGTCTCTCGCTACTCTCATAACAGGGCTCGCTAGCTACGCATCACCGTTGACTAGCGTTGACATCTGAATCAAGCCACTACTGAGTACTCACATCTGAATGCTCACAAATTCCCGCGCAAAGACGCTGCTGGCCCATCTTCTTCCAGCGATGATCCTCAAGTCTGAATTACTACTGGAATCACATCTCTTATTGAAAGACTCAACGAATCAACTCCAAATTCAACACAGATTTCTCCCGGTAGCGCCTAGCGACTCAAATCTGAACAACTCTAAACAAAATATGAAATTCAAAAATCAATAACTCTCTATTAATCAAAATTTTCGAATCTCAATCCTCACAACGCGCGACTACCAGATCTTCACCACCAAATATGCATACGATCACCCAGCGCTGACCAACAGTCAAATCTGATCATTTCTCGCAGAAGTTCTCTAACAATCCAGAGCTGTTCGAAGACTTATACTGACCCGATTACTTCACCAAGCATACCAACTCAAAACTGGCTCTTCCCAGATCTGTTCAAGCCAAATCTGGTTTATGCTAAACCCGATTAATTAACTCAATTAATCCAGTAATATTTCGGGTCTCACATTATGTTTCCGTGAAATTAAGATTAATTGAGTAACTAACGCTGTTTAGCGCACCGGGCCTGATAGATCAGCTCAGACCTCAACATTGTATTCTGTCCGATTTACAACTCAACACGCACATACAATCTAACTCTCGCATCCAACAACTCGTGCTCTACACAGACCACGCTCTCAAAAGATCATGTCTAAAGTGATCCCAGATCAACTTAGGTCTCAACACTTTTCAGATTTTGTATGCTATTCATCTCTTGCTAGGATTCAGCTCATGAACCACACTTTGCTCTCGCCGAGCATCTTAGGTCGTGTACTCTCTTCTCAGCTAGCAGTACGTAGATCAGTACCCAACTCAGTACACATCACTCAGGTCAGCTTGCAAGGCTCTATTTAGCTTTAGATGTCTCAACCAGATCATGAAGCCTTCGGACCAGCTCACGCACCCAGGTCTCAAGGTATGCACTCATACCAGCTCGTGATGATCAACCCATCTCTCGAGGGTCAACTCAGCTTGCGACGCTACGTGACTCCCAAAGATGTATCTAGCCTACTTCTACTCGCTAAACTGCTATCACTCAGAGCGCTGCAATGGACCTGTTCTTGCTACAATAGTATCAGCTCAGCTCACGTGCCTAGTACGGCTAAACATAGCGTAGGACTCACCTGTCATCTTGAACCCGATCTGATCCAGCTCATAGCTACACGCAAGCTTCAAAGCTGAACCTATCCTTCTCTACGTCCAGCGCACTCCAAACTGGAACAATTCTCCAGGAGAGAACAATCACCTAACACCTCTAAGATCAGCACAGGCCACTACACCAGCTCGCACCAGTGCTGATCAAAACTGCAACCTGAAGAAGTTTCCTCTATCAGCTTAGCACAAAACATAGGATCAGCTTGCGTTCGTGCTGATCCACTTCAGCCGATACACTCTAAGCTGAAATTAGTGAACCACTAATCTGTGGCCATTACACATTTCTTATAATCTTACCGATACCATTCCCTTCTTACCGTTGGGGAAATGGAAACTATAGCAGGTAGTGATTCAGATCGCAGTCAATTTAACATGACAAATCATTCAGATATAAAGGTATTAGATGCACAGGTATCTATAAACACATAAGCAGGATAACCAGCAATAAAACAGTTACCTGCGTTGACATCATCTGGTGCAGTCTGAGCTGGCTCTTTGGTGAGTGCAAAGACTCGTGCTTGCTGTCGTGGAAGTTGACTCACCACCTGGCTTCCAGCCGGCCTAATCTGGGATTGCATTGAAATGAGTGCACGGCTCTAGATTGCCTCTCAAAAAGATGCACAGAACCAAAGGAACTTGAGCCTGTGATTGTTCTGGACCGCGCTGAGGGCACATTCTAGCTAAGTGTCCAGGGTGCTGACATATATTACATCTCCCCAACACTCCTCCACACTGCTCACTAGGATGTCTCCCTCCAAAGTTTCTGCAACGCCCACCTGTATTCCCAGAATTCTGACCAAAACTACCCTGGTTTGGCCACTCGAGCTGGAGGAACTACTACCAGCTCTCTTGAATTGCTTCCCTCTTGGCTTGAAGAAAGCTCTTTTATCACTGCTGCCACTACCCCCTTAGACTCTGGGGTAAGGTTGTGTCTGTGATGAATACGGAGACTACTGTGATGGCCGATTCTCAAAGGTTGCTCCTCTTTGTCTTATCAGTCCAGATCCTGCTCCTTTCGCCCGGTTGAGCGCCTCTGCAAAATTCATGGGTCTTCCAGTATTCACCAAAGTAAATACATCCGGATTTAGGCCATTTATGAACTGATTAGCTTTTCCTTCCTCATTGTCAGCTATATGTGGTGCAAATCGCAGTAAACAGAGAATTTGGCCACATACTTCTCAATATTCAAATTACCTTGCTCCAGACTAGCAAATTCAGCCCGCCCCTTTTTCCTTTTTATAAGGTACTGGGAAAAAGCGTTGATAAAATTCAGTTTTGAAGACATTCCAGGTAATAATCATGCCTTGATTCTCGAAAATCTTTTTCAATGTAATCCACCAATTCTTAGCAACATCATGCAGTTGATGCACAACCAATATGATTTGGCGGTCATTAGCATCATCCAGGGATTCAAATAACTGTTCAATATCCTCCAACCAGCTTTCACATTCCACCAAATTTTCGGTTCCCTTCAGCGTTGGTGGTTTAAATGATTGAAATCTGGTCAATAACATTTCCTTCGGTGTAGGGGTAACATCCAAAAAATCGTGAGCTGTACTGCTCTGCTCATTTTGAGGAATGGACACTATCATTGAGACAAGTTGTACTCGACGTGGAGGCATATCTAATATTCACATGGATAGTGCATAATTAAATATCACACTCAAACTTTCTGCTTTCATTCTTTCCATGATCGGTAAACCCATGTATTCTCATGAGAATCCCAAAGCTGACCAAGGGTCAGTTCTGAAGTTGTTTCTTGGTTTGAAAATAACACATGCTTTACCATTTAAGACATAGTGGAAGATAATCATGTTAGAGTAGGTGCCCAACAAGCCAACTTGTGGCGTGTGGGTTCTTGTTGAATCTTTGTAAAACGATCTTTATTTATGAAATTCGTATTCTTTTATGGAATTCTTTATCTTCATTATTTTATAATGTTAACAATTGCGTTGGATAGAATGCACCATAGTGTATGTTAGATGTGATAGTGGATATGATGGCTATCATGAAACACATTTAATGGTCACTGTGTATTCTAAACTCGTTCCTAGTCGATTGGACCGTCAAAATGAGGATAAGGCCGCCCGAGCTTGAGACTAGCATCTGTGATGCGAATTACCAAGTTTCATTGGTAGGGAACATTGTGATGTTCTGAGCATGCAGATGGATAGTGACCTGGTGATCTATCGAACTACCCTCGTTCGGACTTTCCAAGTGGTTACCATTTGTCGAGTGGATTAAGTCCAGGTCTTGGTTGTACAGATTATCCCTTATTACTCGAAACGTCATTGAGACTCTACATGATAGGTGCCTCACTTTGACCCATTTACCAACTCAGTTGGGGTCATCAGGTGGCAGGATTGGGTGAGGTCCCGATGCATGTAGGAGTCGATGCTTCGTTGTCGAGGATTCACCGCTCGCCCTTGTGCGTGGATATCCTATGCTATCTGATGAGATAATAGTGTGACAAATCTCTGGCCAGAGTACTTTATGTGTTTTAGGTAAATGGGTTTGCCTAGTAACACACGCGATGTCACTATTTGATCTCCAAGATGTATGCATGGTTATTAGATCTCTAGCGACTCTCGATTTACCAATGGTCGTTGATCTGATCGGGATATTTGTGTTGAAAGAACCATACTGTACGCTAACCATGACCGACTGGTTCTTGCAGGCACTATCAGTGATACCTAGGGCATCATGGGGCGATGTTGCTAGACGCTTTACCATGTTCCGATGGGTTAGTCCGAAATTGTGATTTCGGAGTCATAATTGTTGTGAGCCCATGGCTAGCTGTATCCCTGAACCATTGAGGGTCACACAAGTACTGGTTTCTCGATTCCCGCATGGAAATTAAGCTCAATTTGTTGAGTATAGGAGGAGGAAGGATGGATGTGCGACTTCCTAAAATTAAACATGGTCAAAAATGCAATTTCCCTAAAGTTTGAGCTAGTTTGACTATCCTTGAAACTTACAGGGGCCAAACTGCTATTTTGGATTAGGTGGTCCGGAAAATTGTTTTCGCATCATAATGCTCAGTTTTGTAAACTATATAGGAAGGATGGATGTGCGACTTCCTAAAATTAAACATGGTCAAAAATGCAATTTCCCTAAAGTTTGAGCTAGTTTGACTATCCTTGAAACTTACAGGGGCCAAACTGCTATTTTGGATTAGGTGGTCCGGAAAATTGTTTTCGCATCATAATTGTAACGACCGGGACTTTTCTCAAAGAAAATTTAGAAATTTGGGGTTCGAATTGAAAGACCCAAAAATTTTCGATCTTAATAAACATAAAAGTCGTTACTATATAAAACACTAAATCCTCTGCTGATCTTATAACATACGCTGAATAGATATACCAGCTGATGAAAATACGAAGGACTAGCATATCTCTTCTCTTGTAGCACTATGGCTCATGGTGAAGGGATATATAGATCCGTCGACCTATACACCTGATCCTTCCTCTGTTGAAAGGGCATACGGTTCGTCAGCCGCACACTCACCCTTCCTCTGGGGACCCTCTTAGTTGTCATAACTTAAAACATTTTCTAAAACATCGTTCTGCTCTTTCTTTTCTTTTTAAAATCTGTTTTCTTTCTCTCTTGCACGAATTACTGGTTTTTCTTTTGTCTAATGATGTTCTTGAACTTCAAGGGATTTCTCTGTAAAGCTTGCGAAGATGAAAACTGAATAAATTTGCTACTTGAATCTGTCAATTGAATCGAATATAATTCTTGAAATGATTCGGAATTGAATAAGGAATTAAATTCTGAAATTTCGTTATCTGCTGAAGAAAACGAAGAATGAACAGTAATCAGCTGAGATGAACAGTACCAGTCGCAAGACTAATACCAGCTGAATGAACAGTACTTAGAAACAAGTAAAGCAACTGCTGAAATAGTGAAATGAAATGCATCTGCTGATATATGCATCTGCTGAAATATGCATCTGCTGAATTTACGAAAGCAAAGCATCTGCTGAAATATGCATCTGCTGAATTTACGAAAGCAAAGCATCTGCTGAAATATGCATCTGCTGAATTTACGAAAGCAAAGCATCTGCTGAAATATGCATCTGCTGAAATATGCATCTGCTGAAATATGCATCTGCTGAAATATGCATCTGCTGAAATATGCATCTGCTGAAATATGCATCTGCTGAAATATGCATCTGCTGAAATATGCATCTGCTGAAATATGCATCTGCTGAAATATGCATCTGCTGAATTTACGAAAGCAAAGCATCTGCTGAAATATGCATCTGCTGAATTTACGAAAGCAAAGCATCTGCTGAAATATGCATCTGCTGAATTTACGAAAGCAAAGCATCTGCTGAAATATGCATCTGCTGAATTTACGAAAGCAAAGCATCTGCTGAAATATGCATCTGCTGAATTTACGAAAGCAAAGCATCTGCTGAAATATGCATCTGCTGAATTTACGAAAGCAAAGCATCTGCTGAAATATGCATCTGCTGAATTTACGAAAGCAAAGCATCTGCTGAAATATGCATCTGCTGAATTTACGAAAGCAAAGCATCTGCTGAAATATGCATCTGCTGAATTTACGAAAGCAAAGCATCTGCTGAAATATGCATCTGCTGAATTTACGAAAGCAAAGCATCTGCTGAAATATGCATCTGCTGAATTTACGAAAGCAAAGCATCTGCTGAAATATGCATCTGCTGAATTTACGAAAGCAAAGCATCTGCTGAAATATGCATCTGCTGAATTTACGAAAGCAAAGCATCTGCTGAAATATGCATCTGCTGAATTTACGAAAGCAAAGCATCTGCTGAAATATGCATCTGCTGAATTTACGAAAGCAAAGCATCTGCTGAAATATGCATCTGCTGAATTTACGAAAGCAAAGCATCTGCTGAAATATGCATCTGCTGAATTTACGAAAGCAAAGCATCTGCTGAAATATGCATCTGCTGAATTTACGAAAGCAAAGCATCTGCTGAAATATGCATCTGCTGAATTTACGAAAGCAAAGCATCTGCTGAAATATGCATCTGCTGAATTTACGAAAGCAAAGCATCTGCATCTGCTGAAATATGCATCTCTACAATCTACCCCCCTTAAAAGAATTTCGTCCCCGAAATTCACTTTCTTAAAGAAATCTGGGTAGTTTTTCTACAAGTCATAATCGTCTTCCCACATAACTTCTCTTTCAGTGTGACTTACCCACTACATCTTAATCAAGGGATAGTTCTATTCTTTAACTTAAAATTTTCTCTTAAAAGAATCTTTACTAAAACTTCTTCATAATCTAAATCTAACACTACTTACACAGGTTCTTATCTGAGCATCTAATTCTACTATAAAAGACGCATCGATGAAATGAAATCAGATGCAACAAATTGGAATAGTATTTGGAAACGAAACAAATTTCTACTATTCATGAGTAGTGCTAAAATAAACCAGCTGGGATAAATAGGAACCAGCTGCAAGGTCTTTTACTAACAGCAATCGTACTAATTGAAACGACGCCGTCGTGAAACAACATGAATTCAACTGCTGGATTCAACGATATAATGCAACTGCTGGAAATGAACTGTGCAGCTGCTGGTCATAACAATGAAATGCAAGTGCTGAAAAACGAACTTTGTAATGATGCATGAAGCAACTTAAGATCCTATTTATATGATTTGTAAATGCCTAAGGAAGAAACGCATTCAATTCAATATGCCAAATTCTGAAAGAAGCGTGCTCTGTTTTTAAACCAAATAATGCATATGAAAACCGAACAATTTTAGTTAAAACAAAGGATCCGATTGGCTTGTAGGAATTGTTTAGACATCTACTGTAATTGTATTCCTGCTATCTGGAATTTAGCTCTTAAATGATAAAAAGCTAAACAAATTCATAAATAAAATCTGAAACTCGATTAATCAAGAGTTGAATAAAATAGCATTGTAATCCCTCAATCTCATATATTTCTAGTTTGTGGCTTCTAAAAGATCTGGTCGCTACAATAATGCTCAATTTTGTAAACTGTATGAATCGGTCCGATCTGATCGTCGATTGGGATTATGATGAAGCCACTGCAATGGGAAACGAATGTTCATATGGGCCTGGGCCCGACCCAAGCCCATTAAGTCGGTTCAAGCCCATGAAGAAATCTATATATATAGGGCCCTAGGGTTAGCATTACTACATAACACCATAACCCTAGATTTCTTCCTCTCTTCTCCCCACTCTCCTCACGCCGCCGCCGCCACCTTGCCGACGCCGCCCGCCGCCGACGCGCCGCCGCCGCCGTCGGACTTGTTCCGACCGTTCCGACGAGGAGATTCCGTCCGTGAAATCTTCGTCGTGTTTCGTAGTGCAGACCGACGAAGGAATCGAGAATCCAGTCGTGGATCGGATTAGGAGACGACAACCGCCTACCGTTGAAGTGATGATTTCCTCGTGAAATTGGTCGGAGCCAGGCGTCTAGACGCCAACAAGATACCAATCTAAACATCCTATGCATGTTTAGTTGCTGTTATTATTGGGTATTGACCATTCCCGGGTCCAAATTTTTAAATATTCCGCTGCTCCCCGGCAGCGGGATCCGGATCCAGCACTGCGCCAACAGTGGTATCAGAGCTATGGCTCGGATCTGTCAATACACTTTTTGTACCTGTATTGCATCAGATCTCAGATTTTCAAAAAAATAAAAATAAAAAATTTCCGGATCGTCGCCACCGCACCACCGCTGCGCCACCGCCACGCACGCCGCCGCACGCCACCATACGCCCGTCACGCACGGCGTGCGCAACTGCCGCGCACGATCCGGCGTACGCTCTATTCGCAGCGGGATATGGTGGATCGTGCGAGCGGGTTGCGGCGGGCGTTGCGCGCCCATCGCGCACGTTGCGGCAGGGGTTGCACGCCTGTAGCGCATTGGCCGATAGGCATTGCGCCCGCTGGCCGGTACCCGTTCACGCACGTCGCGCACGGTAGTGCGCACATTAATTTTTGAAATTTTTGAGATTTTGGGCCTAAATTGTTTTGAACCCAAATTTGATGCAATTATAATAACAAAATAAGATTTTATTTATAAAATGTGATTTTATATTTAAAATGCGATTTTGTTGGATAATATCAAATTTGATTTGATTATTTTATTTATGTCAATTAATTGAATTGATAATGTTTGGGATGATCGAGAGTCGTGCCCAATGTGTTAGGTGTATGCTATGTTTTAAATATTTTTTGTTGTAATATTGTTGATATCATTTCAAAGTGGGCCTGGTTTATGGCCCGTTCCCACCCCTTTAAATTGTATCCCTATTTGTCATGGTTATTTAAATGTAAATATTAGACTTAGTGGGAGGATAATTTTGAAGATGGTGGAGATGATGATCAAAGATATTGAAGACCGAAGATTTGTAAAATGGAAGCTTATGTAATAGGATTGCATTTGCATACTGCATGTCACCTAGGATTGGACCTAGATCCGTGCTTGGCAACCACGGATCGCATAGCTCTCGTTTATCGATCATCCCAATTATATATGTGATATATGTATGTTGAATCCGCGATTTTAAATTTGATTTACAAATTATTGAGACCAAATTTTAAAATTAAAATCCCTCATTTTAAATTTGATTTAAAATTTATATCAAGATTAAAAGTTTATTCGATAAGCTAAGGGAATTTAAATGTTGTTTAAAATTTCCTACCTTCCATCAACAATGGGTGTACATCGATGCTACCCGTATACATGGCCCGGTTCATATTATTGAGGTGGTTATGTATGCCGGAAAGCTGTACACGTCACTGACACTTGCTGTGAGTTGGTTGGAACTCCCTTTAACGTTGGCTCATATTATTGGGGACATTAAGGGGACCTTCCATCACAACTCAACATTGATGGGTCATCTTGACACGTGATAGTAATCGGCGTCATATTATTGGGCCCTTACTGGACGTGAGGTAAATACATGGAGGTTGCACCCGTTGCAATTGGGCTCTACCTTTTGAGGGTCATGGTTGGCTGATATTATTCGGGACCATGATTTCTTGATTGGACTCTGTGTACCCACTAAGGAAACTTGATTTCTCGATTTCATTAGAGGGTGGTGAAATCGTTAAAATAGTGGGAGGGTAATTCATAAAACTAAATGATCTTGTTTTATGTCTTAGCGTTTTTCATAAATAGTCTGTGATGCATGTCTGTTTTTCTTTTCAGTATAAACTGCTATTATCATGTCTTCAATAAAAAATCCACTTGCTGCTATACTGGATAGCAACAAGTTCACTGGTTTGAACTACCAAGATTGGCTTCGAAACCTCAAGATTGTCTTGGCTTCGGAGAAACTTCTCTACACGCTAGAGAAGAGCCCACCGAAGGAAGCCCCTGCCGATGTCAGTCCTGAAGAGCTGACAAAGCTGAATAAATGGTGGGATGATGAGATTAGGGCACGGTGCTATGTGATGGAATCGATGTCCAACAAAATGCAGCGGCGCTTTGAGAAGACGGAGTATGCTGCTGGCATACACTTTCATCTCAAGGAACTGTATGGGAGAACTCTCGGACTGAGAAGTTCACTACTGTCAAGGAGCTCATGACGAGCCACATGCGCGAGGGGACTTCAGTCCGCGAGCATGGGGTCCGTATGATTGGGCTCATTGAGAAGCTAGTGAAGTCTGTGGATCTGCTTCTCCTCTCCCTCCCTGCTGCGTTCGACCCCTTTGTGGTCAACTTTAACATGAACAAGCTGGAAGCCACCCTTGAAGAGGTGGTGAACATGCTTGTCGTGTTCGAAGGGACCATAAAGAAGGACAAGCCCGTCCTCCTTATGGGCTCTTCTTCCTCTGTGAAGAAGGGGACCAAACGCAAGGGTAAGAAGCGTTCTGCCCCTGCGAAGGAGGGAAATCCCACCAAGAAGCCCAAGGCAGGGACTTCAAAGCCGAACAAATCTGAGGATGTTTGCCACCACTGTCACAAGCCTGGACACTAGAGGAGGAACTGTAAGGATTATCTCGAGCAGTTGCGAACTGCAAAAGGTATGTTCTACATCGAAATAAATATGTCTCTTAATTAGACTTCTTGGGTACTTGATACCGGATGTGGATCTCATATCTGCAATGATTTGCAGGTAATGACAAGAAGCCGACGTCTTAGAGAGGGTGAGACCCACTTGAGGCTTGGCAACGGAGCAAGGGTTGTTGCTGTAGCTATAGGAGATGTTTATTTATTTCTATCTTCAAATTTTAAGTTGTTATTGAGAAACGTTTTATTTGTTCACGAATTAATAAAGAACATCATTTCTGTTTCTATGCTTGATAGTGATGGATATTCTTGTCATTTTGCCAATTCGATTTGCAATATATACAAGAATGAATGTTTTATTGGGATTGGGAAACGCGAAAACGATCTATACACCTTAAAATTGAAAGAAGTTCCAACTCGTGATGTGGAAACACATACAACAACAATAAAAAGGAAAAACGATAGTTTGAACCCGGCACAACTTTGGCACGCTAGGCTAGGTCACGTTTCCTTGAATAGGATGAACAAGTTGATTAGGAGTGACATGTTTGATATGCCTGATATTAACTCCCTACCAACTTGTGAGTCTTGTCTCAAGGGAAAAATGACTAAATTGCCCTTCACGGGCAAATCTGAACGTGCTGAAGGCCTACTGGATTTGATCCAAACTGATGTGTGTGGCCCACTTAGCACTGGTACTAAGTCCGGGCACACCTACTTCATCACCTTTACCAATGATCACCCTAGTTAATGAAGCACAAGTCTGAATCCTTTGAAAAGTTCAAAGAGTTCAAGGCTGAAGCAGAAAATCAGTTGGGGAAAAGTATTAAAACACTTCAATCCGATCGAGGTGGAGAATACTTAAGTGCCAAATTTCAAGACTATCTTAAAGAGAATGGGATTATCTCACAGTGGACCCCTCCGGCCACACCACAGCTCAATGGTGTAGTGGAGCATCGTAATTGAACCTTGATGGACATGGTTCGATCTATGATGAGTTTCACTGAACTTCCTGTCTCGTTTTGGGGCTATACGCTCTAAACGGTGGTTATGTTGTTAAACAATGTCCACACCAAGACAGTGGATAAAACTCCGTATGAGATATGGATGGGCAAGCCGCCCAAATACTCATACTTGAGGATTTGGGGATGTCCTGCTTACGTGAAGCAGACAGTGGGAGATAAGCTGGATTGTAGATCCATCTTATGCTACTTCATTGGGTATCCAAAGAATTCTATTGGATACTACTTATACTATCCAAATGAAACAAAAACGTTTGTTTCCAGAAATGCCACCTTTCTAGAAAGGGAGTTTCTACTTGATAGAAAAGGCAAGATAGTAGAACTCGAAGAGGTTCGAGAACCAATTGAAGTACCATGTGAATCTCCCGCACCTCAAGAGCCAATACTTGATATGGACACACCTAGGAGATCTGAAAGGGTTCCTAGGGCTCCTGTTAGATATGGTTTCCTCCTTGAAGATGATCAAAGTGATCAAACTGTTGGATGTGATCCAAGAACCTTCAAGGAGGAAATTTCCGATGCTGATTCTAATTTATGGCTTGAAGCGATGCAATCTGAGATTGACTCAATGCATTCAAACCAAGTTTGGACTCTTGTTAATCCTCCCAAAGGAATAGTTCCTATTGGGTGTAAATGGATTTACAAGAGAAAGCTTGGGCCTGATGGTAAGGTACTGACCTACAAGGCACGACTGGTCGCGAAAGGTTACACTCAAAGACAAGGTGTTGACTATGACGAAACCTTCTCACCAGTCGCAATGTTCAAGTCAATTAGAATCCTACTAGCCATAGTCCCATGGTAAAGACTATGAGATATGGAAAATGGATGTGAAAACTGCGTTCCTTAATGGAAACATTAAGGAAGAGATCTATATGACGCAGCCTGAGGGTTTCACATCTGTAGGAAGTGAGCATAAAGTATGCAAACTTCATAGATCGATCTACGGTATCAAACAAGCATCGAGAAGTTGGACCTGAGATTTGATGAAACAATTAAAGAATTTGATTTCATCAAGAATCCCGAGGAGCCATGTGTGTATAAGAAGGTAGTTAAAAATGCTGTGACATTTCTTGTACTTTATGTTGATGACATCCTACTCATTGGGAATGATGTAGGAATGTTGCAGTCAACTAATGTATGGTTGTCTAGTAGATTCTCGATGAAGGACATGGGTGAATCATCCTATATTCAAGGAATACAGATCTATAGAGATAGATCGAAAAGGATGCTCGGACTCACCCAAGCAACCTACATCGATACCATACTTAAGTGGTTCTCTATGGAAGAGTCCAAGAGAGGACACCTACCTATGTGCCACGGGGTCACTCTATCTAAGTCTATGTGTCCAAAGACTGATGAGGAGATAGAGAGTATGACACGTGTGCCATATGCCTTGGCAATAGGTAGTATTATGTATGGCATGATCTCAACTAGACCATATGTCGCATATGCTCTGAGTGTTACGAGCCGCTACCAAGCCAACCCCGGCCAGATGCATTGGAAGGCCGTGAAAGATATTCTTAAGTACTTACAAAGGACTAAGAATATGTTCATGGTCTATGGGGGTGGTGAACAGAAATTGGAAGGCTACACTGATTCTAGCTTCCAATGTGATGTGGATGATTCGAAGTCAACCTCTGGTCTAGTATTCATGCTCAATGGTGGTGCTGTCTCTTGGAAGAGTTCCAAGCAAGACACCATCGTGGATTCAACCACTGAGGCTGAGTACATCGCAGAATCAGCTGCTGCTAAAGAGGCGGTTTGGATGAGGAATTTCGTCCAAGAGTTGCGCGTAATCCCTGAAGGAGTTGGTCCAGTCCCGGTGTACTGTGACAACACGGGTACCGTTGCGCAAGCAAAGGAGCCTAGGTCTCACCAAAGATCCAAACATATACTGAGGAAATACCACATAATCCGGGATATTGTGGCTAGAGGTGACATAGCAGTCGAGAGAATCGCATCTGCAGACAACATTTGCTGATCCACTTACGAAGCCCTTGCCAGGACCGTTGTTTGAAAAACATCGCGAAACAATGGGATTGCGTCTGATGAGTAGTTGGCTTTAGGGCAAGTGGGAGATTGTTAGAGTAGGTGCCCAACTAGCCAACTTGTGGCGTGTGGGTTCTGGTTGACTATTTGTAAAACGATCTTTATTTATGAAATTCGTATTCTTTTATGGCATTCTTTATCTTCATTATTTTATAATGTTAACAATTGCGTTGGATAGAATGCACCATAGTGTATGTTAGATGTGATAGTGGATATGATGGCTATCATGAAACATATTTAATGGTCACTGTGCATTCTAAACTCGTTCCTAGTCGATTGGGCCGTCAAAATGAGGATAAGGCTGCCCGAGCTTGATACTAGCATCTGCGATGCGAAGTACCACGTTTCATTGGTAGGGAACATTGTGATGTTCTGAGCATGCAGATGGATAGTGACATGGTGATCTATCGAACTACCCTCGTTCGGACTTTTCAAGTGGTTACCATTTGTCGAGTGGATTAAGTCCGAGATCTTGGTTGTACAGATTAGCCCTTATTACTCGAAACGTCATTGAGACCTACATGATTGGTGCCTCACTTTGACCCGTTTACCGACTCAGTTGGGGTCATCAGGTGGCGGCATTGAGTGAGGTCCTGATGCATGTAGGAGTCGATGCTTCGTTGTCGAGGATTCACCGCTCGCCCTTGTGCGTGGATATCCTATGCTATCTGAGGAGATAATAGTGTGACAAATCTCTGGCCAGAGTACTTGATGTGTTTTAGGTAAATGAGTTTGTCTAGTAACACACGCGATGTCATTATTTGAGCTCCAAGATGTATGCATGGTTATTAGATCTCTAGAGACTCCCGATTTACCAATGGTCGTTGATCTTATTGGGATATTTGTGTTGAAAGGACCATACTGTACGCTAACCATGACCGACTGGTTCTTGTAGGCACTATCAGTGATACCTAGGGGATCATGGGGCGATGTGGCTAGACGCTTTACCATGTTCCGATGGGTTAGTCCGAAATTGTGATTTCGGAATCAAAATTGTTGTGAGCCCACGGCTAGCTGTATCCCTGAACCATTGAGGGTCACACAAGTACTGGTTTCTCGATTCCCGCATGGAAATTAAGCTCAATTTGTTGAGTATAGGAGGAGGAAGGATGGAAGTGCGACTTCCTAAAATTAAACAGGGTCAAAAATGCAATTTTCCTAAAGTTTGAGCTAGTTTGACTATCCTTGAAACTTACAGGGGCCAAAATGCTATTTTGGATTAGGTGGTCCGGAAAATTGTTTTCGCATCATAATGCATAGTTTTTTAAACTGTATAAATTGGTCCGATCTGATCGTCGATCGAGATTATGATGAAGCCACTGCAATGGACTTGAAACGAATGTTCATATGGGTCTGGGCCCGACCCAAGCTCATTAAGCCGTTTCAAGCCCATGATGAAATCTATATATATAGGGCCCTAGGGTTAGCATTACTACATAACACCATAACCCTAGATTTCTTCCTCTCTTCTCCCCACTCTCCTCACGCCGCCGCCGCCTCCTTGCCGTCGCCGCCGTCGGACATGTTCCGACCGTTCCGACGAGCAGATTCCGTCCGTGAAATATTCGTCGTGTTTTCTAGTGCAGACCGACGAATGAATCGAGAATCCAGTCATGGACCGAATTAGGAGACGACAACCGCCTACCGTTGAAGTGCCGATTTCCTCGTGAAATTGGTCGGAGCTAGGCGCCTAGACGCCAGCAAGGTACCAATCTAAACATCATATGCATGTTTAGTTGTTGTTATTATTGTTTATTGATCGTTCCCGGGTCCAAATTTTTAAATCTTCCGCTGCGCCCCGTGAGCGGGATCCGGATCCACCGCTGCGCCAACAAATCATAGTCATGAGAAAGCATGCTCGCATATAAGTCATGAAATCAAATTATCAAGCTCACACAACATAAATATATCAAGCGAATTTGATCTACCCCGCTCATTCCCTTTCACACAGTCCAAGAACTTATGCTCTGATACCACCTAATGTGAGGACCTCGGTGCTAATCCATTCTTAGAGGTTAATTATTCAATAAACATTATTAAGCCAAGTTAAGTAATAGTGTATATATATCTATTTTTTTTCCAAGATCACAAAACGTTGGGATCTGGCCATAATTACTTCTATTTACTTTCCAAAAAGTGTTACTGTACAACCCTGAGAATAAACTTACAAACAGTGACAAAATTCCTACTGTCTTATTCAAATCTATACATCATAAATACACAGCTAGCGCTATCGTTCTCAAGCTGAACTGACAGCAGGTATCCTTCTCAATCTTGTCGTACCCCTTCTATGGAGGAATCTCTTGCTACCCCTGTTGAGTCGGTCCAGCTCTCGCCCCACCTGTTGTTATGCACACATAAAAACAGAACAACAACCAGAAAAGTCTGGTGAGAAATAAAATCTCAGTATTAGCAATATAACATGCAAAATAACAATCATGAATGCAATGCATGTTTCAAAAACAAGGACTGTCAATCCTGATAGAAAAAGATCGAAGGTTCTTGGGATCCAGGTGTAACGACCCGTACTTTTCTTAGAAGAATTTAAAAGGTTTAGGGTTCAAATGAAAGTCATAAAGATTTCGAACATCTAAATAAAAGATCGCTACTAACTTATTGGATTGAAACGAGAATAAAATCCCATAATTAAAAGGCGCGGAAAAGAGAAAATTGATAATTTAACAAAAGGGGTTACATTCGTTCATAATGATGTCTGAAAACAGATTTCTTACAAAATAACTAAACTAGAAATCTGTTATGATTTAAACCAACTACAAAGGTTCGGTACAATACTGTATAAACCCAAAAAGAAACAATGAAATCTGGAGCAGAAAGAAACGTTGAAATCTGATGTCCACGATAAACACTCCCTTCCTTTCTGTTCATTCCCCTCCAGCTCTTAACTGCTCATTACCTGCACTCAATGAAAACTAGTGAGCCAAAGGCCCAGCAGGTAAAGTCTGGAAATAACGAAAGCAAGTCATACAATCGTTCACTAGCTAATACATATTGGAGTCTAAAACTTTAAATACGCTTAAGAATAAGCAAGCGTAGTACATAACTGTGAAGTCTGAAAGTAAATGAAAGCATAAATAATGAATACATTTTCTTTAAACATACGTTAGAGCTGTGATTAAAATCACACTTGTGCTCTTCATTCACTTTCTGAAATTATGACAACACTTTAAACATTTGGTCCATTTCGTTTGATCAAACTCCTGATATCAGTCTTAGCACTATGGATCATTGTTGAAGGGGTATATAGATCCGTCGATCCATAATCCCAATCCTTCCTTTGGTTTTGAAGGGGTATACAGTTCATCAACCGTAATCCTGATCCTTCCTGGGGACCCTTATTTTTGTTGTCATAACTTAAAACATTTCTAAAACATTCTGCTCTTTCGTTCTTTCGTGAAATTTGTTTTCTTTCTCTTAAACGTTTACTGGTTTTCTTTTGTCTAATGATGTTCTGGAACTGTAAAGGATTTCTCTGTAAAGCTTGCGAAAATGAAAACTGAACAAAAATACTACTTGGATCTGTCAATTAAATCGGATACTTCTTTCGAATTAAAGCGGAAACGAACAAGGAATTCGAATATATGCTTTCTGTATCAACTGGAGAAGTATTGAAGAAGTAAAGGATGAAATATGTTTTAAGTAAACAGTAGAAATCTGAATCATATAAGTGTATCTCAACGAAGAAGAAATAAAACAGATCTCTGTTGGTCAACCAGATGTCAACGCAACTTATACATGACGTCACTAGATTTTACCCAACTAAACGAGTAATTCAGATGTCACGCTAGTAACGAATAAACCAGATGTCACCTAATGAGACTGTTCCCACCAGATGTCAATGGTCAACTCAGAATTCAACAATTTATAAAAGGAATCTGCCCTATACCAGACCTCATATATAAAGGGAGAAATCTGAACTAAAGGAACAGGTGAAATCTGAATGAACATAACTATTTCGACGAAGAAGAAACACTTCAGATCTCATGAACAACGATAGAAATCTGAACTTAACTTAACACGTAAACAGACCTCTACTCTTAGAAATCTGATTATCATAGAAATTCATCTATGGATAAGAACCAGACTTCATACTTAACCGTGTGGAAAAACATGAATTACAACGGTTACCTTCTTATGAAGAACTCAAAATATCTTACGAAATTTCTGGAAAAGATCGAATAAGCTACTTGTAAGCTACTTCGATGAATGAATCATTGGAAAACTCAAGAATTTGCTCGGTTAACATCATTAAACCATTTTCTAAAACATCTTTGAATCAAAATTACAGTAAACGTAACTTTTGCAAAAACAGAGCATCAACTTCTGGTTTTCTTAAAGAACAACCGAAGCCATCTTCCTTTTCTTTAAAACATACATAAATATGTAAAACAGAATTGAATATATGCTTTCTATTGAGTGAGAAAGAAACAGAGTTTACTTGCCTGAAATCTTTAACACAAAAACAGCAGAAGATTCAGCAACTTCTTACGCACCGCTGGTTTCCATTAAAACTTTGAAAGGATTTGTTCGACTTCCTCAGAGAGAGTACCGCTTTCTAAGTGATTTAATTTGAAGGTAATGATGCATGAAGCAGCTTAACATCCTATTTATATGCTTTAAATGTCTAATGAAGGAAGACACGTTTAATCAATATGTCAAAACCTACTAAAACCGTACTCTGTTTTAAAATAAAAAAAATGCATAATGAAACCAAACAATTTTAGTTAAAACAAGGATTCCATTGGCTGACAGAAGTCGTACAGACCTCTACTGTAATTGCATTCTATCATTTGAATATCAACCCAACACATAAAGAAGGCTGATTATTTCGTAACCATGAAATATGCATGAATGTATTATGAAATCTCATATTTAGCTCGTAAAGAAAGAAAGCTAAATGGCATACACATGAAATCTGAAACTCGACCAATTCAAGGATTGAAATGAAATAGCATTGTAATCCCTCAAATCTCATAATTTACTAATTGTGGACTATGAAAAAGATCTGGTCGTTACAATATACCCCCCTTAAAATAATTTCGTCCCCGAAATTACTTACTTAAAGAGATCTGGGTAGTTCCTCTTCATATCAGATTCAACTTCCCAAGTTGCTTCTCTTTCTGAGTGATTTGTCCATTGAACTTTAACCATAGGAATAGTTCTGCTCCTTAACTTACGATTCTCTTGTGCTAAAATCTGGTGTGGAACTTCTTTGTAAGTCAAATCTGGTTCTAACTGAATAGGTTCATATCTGAGCACATGCGAAGGATTCGCGATATATTTTCTAATCGCTGAAATATTACACAACGTTGTGTACAGTAGACATCTGAGGAGGTAGCGCTAACCGATACGCTAACGTTTCAACTCGTTCTAAGATCTGGAATGGTCCAACATATCTGGGACTTAGCTTTCCTTTCTTTCCAAATCTTAAGACACCTTTAATTGGTGAAATCTTTAGGAACACGTGATCTCCTATCTCAAAATTCAGATCTCTATGACGATTGTCTGCGTAACTTTTCTGCCTACTTTGAGCAGTCTTCATTCTTTCACGTATTCTTTTAATTGCTTCTGAAGTCTGTTCTACAATATCAGGTCCAATTTCAGTTATTTCACCTACATCATCCCAAAGAATTGGTGATCTACATTTTCTGCCATACAGAGCTTCGTATGGTGCCATTTCTATCGAAGCTTGGTAACTGTTGTTGTAGGAAAACTCAATCAACGGTAATTTAGAATCCCAACTTTTCGAAAAATCAAGAACACTAACCCGTAACAAGTCTTCCAGTATTTGAATTACTCTTTCTGATTGTCCATCGGTTTGAGGATGGAATGCTGTACTGAAAGTTAATTTTGTGCCTAAGGCTTGGTGTAAACTTTTCCAGAATCTCGAAGTAAATCTGGGATCTCTATCTGATACTATAGAACTTGGAATCCCGTGAATTCTGACTATTTCCTTAATATACAACTCTGCATATTTATTCAAATCGTAAGTTGTCTTTACAGGAAGAAAATGTGCAGACTTAGTTAATCTATCCACTATTACCCAAATTGCATTAAATCCTTGAACTGTTCTGGGTAATCCTACTACGAAATCCATTGATATGTTATCCCATTTCCAAACAGGTATAGGAAGTGGTTTCAACATTCCTGCAGGTCTTTGGTGTTCCGCTTTAACTTGTTGGCATATTAGACATTCAGCAACAAATTTACAAATGTCACGTTTCATTCCTGGCCACCAAAACAGAGCTTGCAAATCCTTAAACATCTTTGTTCCTCCTGGATGAATGGAATATGGCGAGTTATGGGCTTCGTTCTTAATCTCATTGCGCAAATTATCTGTGTGCGGTACCCATAATCGATCTTGGTATTTAACAATTCCTTCTTCCACCACATAAAGATTCGTTCCTCTGTTTTCATATTGCTTCTTCCATTTCTGGAGTTGATCGTCCTTCACTTGCCCTTCTCTAATTCTATCTTCTAACGTTGATTGGATTGTAAGAACTGATAGCTTGGCAGCGTTCTCCTTATTAACTATTCCCAGTTCAAATCTGTTAATCTCCAACGCTAGAGGAATCTGAACTGAGATCTGAGCCAACCCCACATTTCTTCTACTTAACGCATCTGCTACTACGTTAGCTTTACCGGGGTGATAACTAATTACACAATCATAATCTTTAACCAATTCAAGCCATCTCCTTTGTCTCATGTTTAGCTCTTTCTAGGTAAAGAAATACTTAAGGCTCTTATGGTCTGTAAAGATTTCGCATTTCTCACCGTAAAGATAGTGTCTCCAGATTTTTAATGTGAAAACTACCGCTGCTAATTCAAGGTCATGCATAGGATAATTTCTCTCATGAACTTCAATTGTCTCGAAGCGTAAGCGATTACCTTCCTCTCCTGCATTAGAACAGCTCCTAGCCCTGTCTTCGATGCATCTGTAAAGATCACATAATTCCCTTTCTCTGATGGTAAAGTTAGAACAGGGGCTTCAACTAACACAAGTTTTAATTTCTCAAAACTGGATTGGCATTCTGGAGTCCAATTATACTTAACGTTCTTCTTAGTCAAAGCTGTTAATGGAACAGCAATCTTCCAAAACCCTTCTATGAATCATCGATAATAACCTGCTAGTCCTAAGAAACTACGGATTTCTGTGACACTCTTAGGTACAGGCCAATCTCGAACAGCTTCCACTTTAGAAGGATCTACTTCTATTCCATTTCTTGAAATAATGTGTCCCAAAAATACAACTTTCTCAATCTAGAACTCACATTTGCTAAACTTAGCAAATAACTGTTTACTTCTTAAAATTGTAAGATTTCTCTAAGGTGATCTTCGTGTTCCCTTTTATCTTTCGAATAAATCAAGATATCATCTATGAACACTATCACAAATTTATCTAGGAAAGGTTGAAATACCCGATTCATTAAATCCATAAACACAGATGGCGCATTAGTTAATCCAAATGGCATAACTAAAAATTCATAATGGCCATATCTTGTCCTAAATGCTGTTTTATAAATGTCTGCTTCTTTTACCCGTAACTGGTGATCACCAGATCTTAGATCTATCTTGGAAAATACTGCAGCTCCTCGTAATTGGTCGAATAAATCGTCGATTCTAGGGAGAGGATATTTATTCTTAATCATTAACTTATTCAATTCCCTATAATCAATACATAAACGCATACTCCCATATTTCTTCTTCACGAACAGCACTGGTGCACCCCAAGGTGATGTACTGGATCTAATGAATCCTTTGTCCAATAAGTCTTGGATCTGGTCTTTTAGTTCTTTCATTTCCTTAGGAGCAAGTCTATAAGGAGGTTTTGAAATTGGAGCAGCTTCAGGTACTAAATCGATGGTAAATTCTAATTCTCGATTTGGAGGTAAACCTGAGACATCTGTTGGAAAGAAATCTGGAAATTCTCTTACGACATGTACATCTTCCAACTTAATTTTCTTTTCGGATTCTAAGGATATAGCATTCACTAAAAATCCCTGACATCCGTTTCTTAAACACTTCTGAGCTTTCAATGCTGATATTATCTTAAGGGCTTTATCAAAGTTATCAGCTGAATGAAAATGAAATCCCGCTTGGTATCTTAATATCAACAGACCTCTGTTTAACTACTGGGAATCTAGCACAACAGCTACTCAAACAGATGCGGCCACTCGCGCTGCATCTTTTCTTCCAGCCCCACGTAGCTTCTTCCCTGCCATGCTTGCTCCATTGCACCATTACCAACGGAATGGTCTTATTCCTCTATTGTTTCTATTTTCTGCCTAGGATCTGCAAGGGATATTCCTGGTAGCTCAACGTCTGATCTAGCTCAACCTCGTCAATTCTCAACACATGAGACGGATCTGGCTCGTACTTCCTCAACATGGAAACATGGAAGACATCATGTACAGACGATAATTTCGGAGGCAACAACAGCCGATACCCTAACGGGTCAATCCTCTCAACGAACTCATACTATCCGACGTAACGAGGGGCTAACTTTCCCTTGTGTCCAAAGCGCATAACACTGCGAAATGGAGAAACTTTGAGAAATACCTGATCACCAACCTGAAACTCTAGAGGTCGACGCCTCTTATTCGCATAACTGGCTTGGAGATCCTGGGCAGCTTTCATCCGTTGTCAAATTAGATCAACATGATCCTTCATTTGCTGCACAAAGTCTGGGGCAGATAGCTGCTTCTCCCCCACTTCTTCCCAACATACCAGCGATCTACACTTCCTACAGTACAAATCCTCAAACGGCGCCATGCCAATCGTCACCTGATAGCTGTTATTGTAGGAAAACTCCACCAAAGACAACGCGTCTTGCCAGCTACCTCCGAAATCCAACACAAAAGCTCGTAACATATCCTCCAACGTCTGGATAGTTCACTCAGATTGGCCATCTGTCTGGGGGTGATACGCGGTACTCATAGCCAACCTGGTAACCAAAGCTGTTTGCAAACTCTTCCAAAACCGGGAAGTAAACCTTGGATCTCGGTCTGAGACGATCGAAACAGGCACACTGTGAAGTCTAACCACGAAATCGACGTACAGTTTCGCCATTTTATTCAGAGAAAAGGTCATACCGTAGGGAATAAAATGTGCAGACTTCGACAATCGGTCGATAAACTACCCAAATAGCATCGCATCCTCTGCTGGAACGAGGCAGATGCGTCACGAAATCCATAGCTATGTGCTCCCAATTCCATTGGGGCACTTCAAACTCTGCAACAGAACCACCAGGTCTCACTCTCTTGGCCTTTACCATCTGACAGTTCAAACAACGAGCAACGAAATCCACGCAAACATACGCTCATCGCTCTTTAGCCCACCAGAAATGCGGCTTCAACGCATGGTACATCTTCCGTGCACCAGGATGAACACTATGTCTGCTGCAGTGCGCTTCGCTTCCCTCAATCCTCAGTAGAATCTCCAACCAGTATTATTAAGATGCTCCTGATCCTTAGAGATATACAACGAAGCAAGCATCTCACTAGCCTTCCCTTCCTGGCTTCAACGCATGGTACATCTTCCGTGCACCAGGATGAACACTATGTCTGCTGCAGTGCGCTTCCCGAAGGATCTCCTCCTTCAAATCAATGAGGTTAGGCACAACCAGCCTGCCACGAAACCTCAAGCAACCATCAGAAGAAACAGAATAATCCTCAAGTTCTCCAGCCCTGACCTTTAACTTCAACTCGTGGATGGAAGGATCAGTCCTTTGAGCTGCTAGAATACTAGAAACAATATGTGGCTCCACTTGGAAAGAAGAAACCACAACTCAATCCTCATCCGGGTAGAATCTCCAACCAGTATTATTAAGATGCTCCTGATCCTTAGAGATATACAACGAAGCAAGCATCTCACTAGCCTTCCTGCTCAGAGCATCAAACACTACGTTCGACTTCCCAGGCTGATACTTGATCTCGCAATCAAAGTCCTTCAGCAGCTCCATACAACGACGCTGTCTCATATTCAAATCGGGCTGCAAAAACAGATACTACAAACTTTTGTGGTCCGAGTGTTAGAGTAGATGCCCAACTAGCCAACTTGTGGCGTGTGGGTTTTATAGACTCTTGTACAAACAATCTTTATATATGATATTCGCATTTTCTTATATGGCATTCTTTACTTTCATTATGTGTGTAATGATTTACAATTGTGTTGAGTAAAGACCTAGAATACACTAAAGCGTATGTTAGATGTGATAGTGGGTATGACGGCTATCATGAAACACATCTAATAGTCTTTCTAGGGTTTGGTTCGGGGCTGTCCCGGGCAGCCCGTGAAGTTTTTCGGGCCGGTATGCGATGTCGGGCCCGGTTTTGATCGATTTTGAAATTTTAAGTTTTTGGGCCTAAAATTGTTTTAAACCCAATTTGATACAATTAAAATTAGTAAAATGTGATTTTAATTATTAAATGTGATTTTGTAATAAAATATTATTTTGTTGATTAAAAATTTGTTTTATCGGCAAAATACGATTTTATTATAAAATACGATTTCGTAATTAGAATATGATTTTACGATAAATAATTAGATTATTTAAATTATGCATGTTAATTAGATTAATTGCATGATTGGGGTGATCGAGAGCCGTGCCCAATGTGTTAGGTGTATGCAATAGGTTTTATTTGATTTCGTTTTTATATATATTTGATTATCATTTAAATTGGGCCTGTTTGTGGCCCGTTCCCACCCCTTGATAAATGTATCCCTTATATGTCATAGTTAATTTAAATGTAAATTATAAGATTTAGTGGGAGGACATCCGAAGACGGTGGAAGATGACGATCAAGATATTGAAGACCAAAGATCTGTAAAAATCGGAAAGCATTGTAATAGGATTGCATTGCATATTGCATTACCCCTAGGATTGGACCCAGGTCCGTGGCTGGCAACCACGGACCGCATAGCTCTCGCGATCGATCATCCCAATGTTTATT
>KV018226.1:0-14133 GCA_001598015.1 Dorcoceras hygrometricum
TGTTCTGGAGGGGATGGTTGTAAAATTGTGCCCCCCGAGCTTGATAAGCTCCATACATTGATGCCAGTGTTCCCAATTGGGAAACCCATGCCTTCTTCATACAGACCAGGTTGAATCATGGGATTAGTCACACTATAAGGCTGCTGGAGATGGGGTCTCGAGTTTCCATTTCCATTTCCTCTCACCATTACAGGGCTTCTCTGGAAAACAGCTTCGTCCTTTTGATGAGGAGGTGTGTATCTTTCATCCAGGCTTGGGGGAGTTGGGATAGAGCGGGCGAGTTTCGCCTGCTCTAGAACTCCCTACGCCTTGTTCCACTCCTTTGTGTTGGAAACTCCCTTGAGTTGTGGATTGAGTAATATGGCTCACCACTGCCTTCACGAGGCCAGAATACCTTCAGCCATCATTTTGGAAGCCTCCTCCATTTCAATAGTATTCTTCTCTGGAATTTCTTCATGTGATTCGGCAGGCTGTTTTGCTATTGCATGGCCATGGGAGTGGCCTTCAATACGATCCACCATATTTTGGACAGACATTTCCCGATGCTCTTCATCTGCCGGGAGTTCTTCTAATTCAGGCATGCTGTCAACTTCTCTGTTTTTATCAGTTTGCTCTCTTCTTTTAGGCGACATATTGGTGTCCCACCGGGCGTGCCAAATTTTGTTTGTGTAATTTTGCGAATTGCTGGACGTGCCAGGTGCTCGTGCGCCAATTCGTGTAAAAATATGAAAAATATCTAACTTCTAAAATCAAACAAAAACGGAAACTAAATTTGACCGTTAGTTCTAATCTCCTAAACAATATAACACCAAAAATAAAAGGAAACAAACTGAAATTCATAAGAATAAACTCCTGACATACCGTGTATTTTCAACAAAGTGTAGGATGTTTACAAAAGTTTATAAATAATTAAAACAAAGCTAGAAAGTTGAGTTAAACGCAGAAAGCCTAATAAAACTAAGAAATTTGAATGATGAAATTTGCTGAGAATTGACAGTAAGTTGTGCAGACTTTTGTGCTGAGTTTTTGTGCAGATTGTTGATTATGATTGATGATGTTCTCGTCCCTTTTATCTCTTCCTTGGGGAGTTTTCCCATGTCTACACGTTTTGGGCCACGTTTCCTCGATCTCAACTGCTTTGGCGCTTACCTTGTTTTTTCCCTCCAGACTGGGTTTTAATTGTCAATGGGCTTGGGCTTTTCGTTGTTTCAAGTTTAGATTTGGGCTTTCCAATGGACTAATTATTTTTTAGCACAAACAAAATTATAAGAAATTAAATGAAAATTTTAAAAATATCACCAAATTTGACTTGAGCAATAAAATGAATTACAAGAACTCCACATAGCATAATTTAAACAAACGAGGTATGCGCCATACTAGCTAGTTAAAATAATATAGAATAAAACGGGATGAGAAGCTAATTTAGAATATAAGTTAGTGGATAAGATTATTAGTTCATCGACATAACACCGGAATTTAAAACCAGATTATTTTAAGCAGAATATTCACTTAATCTAATACTACACACACTATATCCTTCCGCGAAACTAGGATTTATTGTAAAAAACCTGTTAGATACATTCTATTCCTCGTTACAAACTACAACTCTTTAAGGTTTTCAGACAACGTCACTTGAAGCTGATCAGAACTACAGTTATCTTTGTTCATTCACAAGACTTTTCTGCCATAATCTTTTGGACCGCCTCTAGCGTTGGCAACGCTGGAATCGCACCGTTATCTGTTACTGTGAGGGCGCCACAGGCATTAGCAAAGAAGAGAGCCTCTCTAAGCTTATCCTCATCCTGTCGGGATAGTTTGCATGATAGAAACACGAAAAAGATACTCGAGTATTGACCAAATGATGACAAATTCAGCACTCAAAATGAGGCTACCTCATAAAGATTCAAGTGTGAAGCTAAACGAAATAGCGTTGCACCCATGAATGCATCACCAGCACCGGTTTTGTCGACGGGCTTGACTTTCACACTGGGAACTCTTCCTTTGAATCTCTGCACGTGATTTAGTTAATGATTTTCAGAAACGAGTAATGAAAATGTAACGATGCATTTTTGCAGCTGTTATTAGCAATTATGGCCCAATTTCAGCTATCTTGTTCTGAAAAACTGACAAGTTATGCAAAATTTTTTATTGATTTCCTGAAACTATAAAAGCAGAAGCTTACCTTAGTGTAGTATCTGCATCCAGCTGCACCTTCACTTACGAGCAAAAGACTTAGATTTGGATGAAAGAGCTTCGTTAACACTACATTATCATCATTCGGGTCATCGCCTTCCGTTAGGAATGAGATCTCTTCACCACTTATCTGTGATATTGATGAGTTATCTTAAGGTAAATACCACAAAAGTTACGAATTTTGATGCCCTGTTGTAGGTTGTACATACCTTGATGATGTCTGCTCGATCCCAAATGCTCATTATGCCTTTTCTAGCGGCCTCTTCCGAAGGCCATAAAGGCAATCTGAGATTGGGATCGTAGGAAAGCAAGCTACCAGATTTCTTGGCAATCTCAATAGCAGCTAATTGTGTTGACCTGGATGGTTCTTCGATCAAACTGATTGAACCACAGTGAAAGATGACTGCCTGTATGTAATAAATGTATCTTGTTACGATCTTATCGTAACTGGATCGTGATCGACACACTTGAATAGAAAACAGAAGTATTTATTGAAGACAACAATGAATTGCAGTAGGATTACAGAAACATGAACTGAATAGAACTCCCAGGAACCTTCCTGTCCTCTAGGCTACGCTAGATAGTAAACTGCTATCAACTAAATTGGCTAACCTTTCCTCCCCCGCTCCCCATCTATTTATCCTATAACTAGTTTCTTCCTTGGGCCTTGGGCCTCCTGCTTCACACATTAGTTATAAGGGGCCTATCTATATTTTTCCTGCTCAAATTCCCTAACAATATGATATGAATATTACTCCAAAAACAAGGATTACAGGTATGAAGATTCACTAGACAGTAAACACCCGGAGAGTAAGTGCTCCGTTCACCCCCTAGCTCTACTAGTATGTATGTAACTGTGTAAATTCTGGATGTCTTCCTAACCGACTAACCTTTCTCTTATAACAGTACATTTTTCCTTCTAGAATAAACCTGGTAATGTTGGGCCTAGCCCATTTATTTGGGTTATCAATAGTTTGGTCCATAACAATACCCCACTCTTCGAAGCAACCTTGTCCCCAAGGTTGAAATCTGGGAATTGAGCTTCGCTGGTCTCTCTTGCGATTTCTCTTTGTCATCGGCAGTGGTACTCAATTTAATTGCAGACCTACTCTGCTCAGATCTTTCTTCGGCATCTTTCTTTTCCCCGGCCCCATTAAGTATAACTGTGTCATCCATGGATATGAGACCTTCTTACCTGAGCCCAGCATATCCAAATTCACTTCATCGAGGTACAGTCCAAGTTTCTCAAGATACTTTGTTTCAAGTGCAGCCAATACCTCACTCAGTCCTTGAGCAGCTCCAGACCGCTCCACGTTACTGCCATCGGACTTTAGAGTCGCTAATAACCACGGAACAAGGTTTGGGAAGTTTTCTTCTCCCATTCCTTTTATAAGAGAACCAAGGGCTCTAGCCGCAACGGACCTAACTTCAGGAATTGGATCAAGAAGGACCTTCTTTACTTCAGGAAGAAGCAAACCTATATATGGAATCATATCCTTCGGCTCGGTGACTAATGTGCACATGTTTCCAACAATTTGAGCAGCCTTCTTTTTTGTTTCAGCACTCCTCTCCCTCAACCCTCTGTGCACTATAGGCACCAAGAGTGCAAGAGAAGGAGCGTCTACAGTATTTATGAAGGTTGTCTGGAGAAGAATATCAAGAGAATACTTTGTATGATCATTGGGATCCATTATACCCATCAAGAGAGTGGGGACTAAAGCAGATATTTCCGGATTTTTAGTTACACGTCCAACCTGCTGGAGGGCGGTTTGCCCAGCCGACTGAACTTTTGGATGAGTATCTGTCAAAACCTCAGTCAGCTTCGGAACAATCTTTGGAAGACACTGAGACAGTTGCTGTGGAGCACAGTAAGCCATTGCTTCTAGTAATTGTACACTACTTTTGCTTTGTTCTCCAGGCTTTATCTTCAAGGCCCTTAACCCTTTGCGTGCACCCCCTTGATATTCATCTGAAACAATCACTGGCCAAGCAGTGTGTCCAGTGAGCTTGTCCCAAATTAGATTCCCACATTCAACCACCTGGCAGTCAACCAAAGATGCAGCCGACACCACCATCTCATTCACCTTGATAACAGCCATACACGTGGTGCTATCTCCATCAAGATCCTGTCCCAAGATCGAATCATCATCACCTTCATCATCATCATCTTCTTCACTCTCTGCATCGTCAGGGTCAGAATCCTCATCGGTTGGTTTGCGTCGACCAATTTCATATACCCTAGCAGAAGAATACATCTCATCTTGATCATTCATCGTGATTAAACCCAATAAAGAATCGGTTGGTTCAGTTGCAAAGTCGAGCACACAACGATCCACAGGAACAGTTCCTGTAACCACAGTAACAGCATCTCCCGCCTCCTTGGTTGTAACTAATGCAGGTCCATGTAGCTCCATTAAAGAAAGTGCGGTCCGAAAGAGCATCACCCGATTTTCTAGAAATAGAAGCACATCCCAGACCCGAAGAACACTTTCCCATGGAAGCACAGTCAGCATGGTGCAAAAGTAGAATCCGACAGTAGTGAAGTAGAATGAGAGCCTCCTAAAAAAAACAAAGAGCTGTCCAAACCTTCCAGTGAGGCATATCTCTGGGCAGCACTTGAGAGGCATATCTTCGAACACTTGAGAGGCATATCTCTGGGCAGCAGCATCTTGTTCAGCAAATCTTCGAGCATCCTCAGTCACCTTCTGTTCTTGTTCTACCCTCATTAAGATCTGAAGCATGGCATTTTCCTGTTCCTGTTTACCATCATAGGCCCGCCGAAGCTCAGAGTTCTGAGCTTCTAGTTCTGAGTTCAGCAGATTGTTTTTCTTCCAGAAGCTTGCACTTTCAGCTACCTTGTTCTGAAAAACTGACAAGTTATGCAAAAAAAAATTTATGGATTTCCTGAAACTATAAGCTTACCTTAGTGTAGTACCTGCATCCAGCTGCACCTTCACTTACGAGCAAAAGACTTAGATTTGGATGAAAGAGCTTCGTTAACACTACATTATCATCGTTCGGGTCATCGCCTTCTGTTAGGAATGAGATCTCTTCACCGCTTATCTGTGATATTGATGAGCATGCAAATTTATTTATCTTATAAGGTAAATACCACAAAAGTTACGAATTTTGATGCCCTGTTGTAGGTTGTACATACCTTGATGATGTCTGCTCGATCCCAAATGCTCATTATGCCTTTTCTAGCGGCCTCTTCCGAAGGCCATAAAGGCAATCTGAGATTGGGATCGTAGGAAAGCAAGCTACCAGATTTCTTGGCAATCTCAATAGCAGCTAATTGTGTTGACCTGGATGGTTCTTCGATCAAACTGATTGAACCACAGTGAAAGATGACTGCCTGTATGTAATAAATGTATCTTGTTACGATCTTATCGTAACTGGATCGTGATCGACACGACACACTTGAAAACAGAAGTATTTATTGAAGACAACAATGAATTAGACAACCATGAATTGCAGTAGGATTACAGAAACATGAACTGAATAGAACTCCCAGGAACCTTCCTGTCCTCTAGGCTACGCTAGATAGTAAACTGCTCTCAACTAAATTGGCTAACCTTTCCTCCCCCGCTCCCCATCTATTTATTCTATAACTAGTTTCTTCCTTGGGCCTTGGGCCTTGGGCCTCCTGCTATACACATTAGTTATAAGGGGCCTATCTATATTTTTCCTGCTCAAATTCCCTAACAATACTTCCCCTGTTGAAAACAGCCTTGTCCCCAAGGCTGGTACGTGGAAATTGAGCTTGAAAATCGACCGCATCCTCCCACGTGGTTTCTTCAAGTGGCTTCTTTAATCTCGTATCCTTCTTCTTGAGGTGTTCCAGGAATGGGGAATTCTCCACAGCCTTCTTGCTTTCTCCAGTAATATAGTATATGTCCTTCTGACCATCTTTCATCCTTGTTACATAGTCTTTCAGGCTGGTCAATTCATCCCCGCTTTTGGTAGAGTGGTATCGCAGTAGATCAGCTAATTTGGATCTGTTTTGGCTGTCTTCATGGATACCCAACTTCCAGTTCTTTGAAAATGCCTCGTAGAATTTTGTGTAACCATCCTTGTTCTCCGCTATTTCATTGAATATCTCGATGCCCTTCTTCACAAGATCCTTCCAGACAAAATACCGTAAACATCTAATTTTGCCTCTATCCCAGACAAAATACCGTAAACATCTCAATGAAGATGCCCACACCGACTCTTCTTTCTCTTCAACCCCTGGTCCTTCCTTGTGTCTGTGGGCGATTCGAAGGCAGTGGTACATGGGTGTACCGATCCAACCCACTCGAACGCCACTCTGCTGGTTGCTGCTTCTTGCAACCCTAGCCTTGGATGCTAGATTTGCTGCGAAACGATACACCCCGCCGCTGTATCTTCCCTTCGCTGTGCAACTCCCCACTGCTTGACGATGGAGTTGTTGGACCTGCCTGTTGGTCTCATGGGCCTGCATGTGCCCAACCTTGTCCCTATCAGTGGTATGGGCTCCATCTCCCATTTCACTCTCATCAACTCTTCCTCGGTCTCCCTTCGCTGGGCCCAACGACTTCAGCTTCATCAGCGAACAGCGATTCATCTTCTTAATCTCGCCATGATCCGTTCCGTCGACAGCCGGGATTGCGAATTTACTCATATCCAGCCGCAATTCCTCAACGTCCTCCCCTTGGTCTCTCTTCGCCAGACTCGCCAAAGATTCTTCCCCCCCTTCTGGTACGTACTCCTCTTCGTTTTCGATCTCTCTTCTGTCTCTTCCAGCCGCATTATTTCTAGCAACGATTTCATCTCCCAGAGGCTGTGACTCACCGTGACTAGGCTTTTGTTCAACGAAACTAGGATTGCCATCACTGCGTTCGTGTCCTCTCTCAGTTTCTTCATGTCCGCCCGAGTCCGTTCCCACGCGTCCCAATCCGCTTCCAGTTTTGATTCCGATCTTGCTGCCTTCATTTCTGCAGACTCTCCAATTCGCCTGCGCTTGCTTCTCCTCCCCGGTGGTTTCGTAGCGGCAGGTCGGACCAATGGTTACGATCTTATCGTAACTGGATCGTGATCGACACACTTGAATAGAAAACAGAAATATTTATTGAAGACAACAATGAATTGCAGTAGGATTACAGAAACATGAACTGAATAGAAATCCCAGGAACCTTCCTGTCCTCTAGGCTACGCTAGATAGTAAACTGCTCTCAACTAAATTGGCTAACCTTTCCTCCCCCGCTCCCCATCTATTTATTCTATAACTAGTTTCTTCCTTGGGCCTTGGGCCTTGGGCCTCCTGCTTCACACATTAGTTATAAGGGGCCTATCTATATTTTTCCTGCTCAAATTCCCTAACATATCTCATTGAGCTATTAAAATAAGCATGCTCAATAGCCATATAGTTGGGAGGAATCCGTTGACAGTAAAATGATTCGTAACTCACACCATAGTTAAAAGAAAAGAATCATACCTTCTTCACAAGATCAGTGTCAAGTTCCGATACGTGCAAGCGCATATCAGCACTCGGATTACGGTAGAACATGAATTCCCGCTCACCATCAGCTGTGAGTGTGACAAAAGCTAATGCCGTCCTTGCATGGGGATCAAACCGCACACCAGAAATGTCTACATTGTTGGTTTTCAATGTGTCTGCAAGCATTCGCCCAAACTCGTCTTCACCTACCTGAGGAAAAATGTGGATTTTCAGACAGACATGATTAAGCTACACAGCTTGGTTTGATTTCATTTATTTCAGATGCAAAAGCATGTGTATTACAATGTCAAAGACAATAAGATATATAGTCAAATTTCACACATCAAGGCATGGACATTCAATTATTTAGGTACATTTTCAGAACTCCTATACCCGAAAGTTAAGTAAAAAATAAAAGTTACGAACCTTTCCAATAAAAGCCGCCGAACCTCCCAACTTAGCTATGCACACAGCAACATTAGCAGGTGCACCACCTGCGGCCTTTTTGAAGGCAGGAGCATCAGCGAGCGAAACTCCACCAACAGTAGGAACAAAATCGATCAACAATTCCCCGAAGCAAACAACTAGAGAGCCTTTCGTGAATGAATCTCCACTTTTATTCAAGGAGAGATTGTTAAAATCATCTGCAATATCAAATTATCCACAAGCCATATGTGAAGTCACAACTAAGAAATAAATGCATAAATAGATTAACTGAATCTTGCCATAAAAGGTCACTGGTATTATTACAGTAGATGACTTTCTAACCACCACACAAACCGGAAACTGATTCTACAAACTCGAAACGGGCATGAATAGACATGGATCAAGTTCGACCATTATAGTTACCACGAACCCCCCCCCATATGCCACACCAGGCGATACACACGTGGTGCGTGCGCTACCATTCAATAACTAAAGCATACGGGCTAGTGGGAGAACAGAAAACTCCAAATCAACAGAGGAATAAAATAACCAATGCATCAAAAAAAATCAAGAAATGAAACCAACAAACAAGAGTAGAGATCACAACAGGTCCATCGACGCATCCAAATGAACCAAACTGTTGACCAATTAACAAATCATCATGAAAAGCAACGGAAAATATCGACCTGAAATGGGATTCTTAGACATGTTGCACCTGAAAACCAACAGAAATTCAAGAAAACACAGAGAATAGAGAGAGATTTCGTGCGGGTGAAGTGTTGGGTGATGTTAAATACAAAGTATACGTGAAAAATTCGGGGCGTGGATGCACAAAGATGATATCTTTGGAAGATTTTGGTCGAATGGGTTTCTTGAAGTTGAGAAGGGAAGCTGTGTATGGCTGAAAAACAAAATCGAGTGTGATTTACGAGCCGGCAGTCGATACAAATCAAAATTTTCTTCAAAATATTTACTGGCCTCGCCTCAGTTCATTCTTCACAGTCAATAAATCAACTAATTAAATATTTAGAGGTCTCACAGTCACGTTAAAAATATCTTTTCTTTTTATATTTAAATAAAATAAAAGTATTTATATCTTCACGTATCTCCATTTTAACTAATATAATCTGCGATTTTTTTATTGGATCAATCGTCAGGTTGAATTACCATATGATAACATAAAAAAAATATTTAGATAAATCACACAAATATTAATAGACATGGCATAAAATACAACTCATACATATATTATAATACATGACATTGAAATAAATATTTCAATATAAATAGGTACTAAACAAAAATTTTGAAGCATCAGAGGTTCATCGTTTCCACAGCTGCTCACATATCGCTCAATGGTTCTGAAGTTGTTCATTCCGTTTATTCCTCGTGTGTCTATACGAGGAGTTTATGTTCTTTAATTATTTGTCCCACTTTTGTTATTGTTTATATCCCCCCGTATGCGCTAATGATTCTTGCATAGCTTGACCAATTTGGGTCACTCTTTCTTTGCCTTTTCTTTTTGCTACTTTCTGTTCCATTGGACGAGATCGGACTTCGTTATACTCTACATCAAGTGTATTAGCATTAGACGAGTCAGTATGTACATCTGATGATTTAGAGGTCCTTGCATTCTTTGCAGTCCTGATGATTGAGGAACGTACGCTAGATTATCTTTAACAATCCTCCACAAAATGTTCATATTGGAAAGTAGACTTAAATGCTCTCTAAAATTCTTCATGAGACCACATCATCAAATCCTCGTCACTGCACCCACTAGGTCGATCCGTATACCATTTGTTGTAGATTTCGTTATATTTAGTTACTATTCTTTTCACCGCAGCCCAGTGTGCTTTTCTTTCTCCGCGGTCCTCTTCTAGGTCCATCGTCTGGATGGACATTGCAGTATGCTACTACTCGTTTCCAAAGAGACTCACTCTTCTGGGTATTATCAATTGTTGGGTCTTCACTTATCATTGCGTAGGCGGTTGCGAGGAGCTTATCATCTTCTACTGTCCACACGGTCCGCTTGCCATCGTCTCCAACTTCTTTTTTGGCCTGTCTTAGGCCATCTCCAATCCATTGCACTATTTTAATGTACTATTAACTTCAAAATAGTGTAATTTGTACGCCATATATAAAATTCATCTCCAACCTATTAACTCTAAATTCAACATTAAAAGGAATATTCCTAGAATATTCTCTAATATTTTATTTACTACAACTAATATTCATTCCACAACATAAATGTTAACATATTAATACTAAAAGGAATGTTCTCGAAATATTCTGTTGTATTGAGTTGTGATATTTTATAATCTATTTTTGGTAATCATGTTTAATTTTATGTATTGTCTTTTATTCTGACCAATTTTGGTACTTGCCGGTTGTTATTTTTTAAAAAATTAATATTTTAAAAATTTATAAACTTACACATTTCAAATCAAATAAAATCAAAAAAATCAAAACCAAAAACAAAAAAATAATAAACAATGAATAAAACAAAAACAGAAAAAGAAAACAAATCAAAACAAAAAAAGATTAAAAAATCTAACGTTATTGCTATTTAGTGTAATACCGTAGGTCTCCTCCAACATAGCGTTGGATTTGCTGCTGCGTTGGAGAAGAAAAAGGAACGCCATTTTGATGTTGCATGCTAGTTTAGCGCTCGATTGGAGAAGCCTTTGGTTGTCTGATTGATTGTTATATTTTCAAACCCTATTTGGGACGAGAGTGGAGGAAACTGTGTGCTTTGAACTTCATTAGGTTTTTCTACCCCTTTATCACTATCACTTGCATCAACATTTGCTCTCGTTGATTCATTTGAGTGAGTCCTGATTGAAGTGGATTATTTCCGTGCGATGGTGTTTGCAATAAAATAGGATTAGTTAAGTAGAACATTATTTTTTTAGTTAAATACTGTTCCGTGGGACAACACATGAGCGTGATTCGCAAAATTCGGATAAATTTGAGAATATGGTTGTGGGTAAGGAAAAGATTGAATGTTATGTGGTTGTCTTGTAGGAACTGAAAATGAAGGATGGTGTTGATTTTGATGAAGTCGAGAATTTTCTGCATTAGAACTTTCGTCGATAATTGGAAAATTCAAAAAAAATTCTTCGAAGACTGACTGGAATTTTATTCATTCCAAAATAATTTTTTTGATATATTGTAGTTTTGTTTGTAGTAGAGAGTTGATGTAAAAGATTGAAATTTTTTAGGAAATTGTGATATTTATAGGAACAATAAATTAAACGTTGCGTAACTGACAAAAGATAAATTGATATGTTGAATGTTATGCAATTGTCATAATTGAATGTACAGAATCAATTTAAACAATTCATGTGGTGCCCATGAGTATAAAAAAGAATCATTTTATTATAACGTCATAAAACTCAATAATATTTTATAAAATCTAATAAACAGTTATACACCCCAAAAAAATAAACTTAATTTATTACATGATTTTTTTTTAATGTAATCCACTTGGTCTGGTTTATTTTTGTCCAAACTTGAACCAATCTATTGTTTGATTGATGTTAAACCATTAATCTAAACCGTGATTAACCACAAATCGGTCCAATTAGTGTTGGACAATATGTAACCTAATGGGATCAGTGTTCCCGTAACATAACTGGTAACGACCAGATCTTTTTAAAGTCCACAATTAGAAAGTTATGAGATTTGAGGGATTACAATGCTATTTCATTTCATATTTGATTTGATCGAGTTTCAGATTTCATGTGTATGCCATTTAGCTTTCTTTCGTTAAAAAGCTAAATTCAGATTTCATGATATGTGCGTACAGATTTCATGTCTTACGTAATGATCATCCTTCTCTATGTTTTGAGTTTATGTTCAAATGATAGAATGCAATTACAGTAGAGTTCTGGACGACTTCTGCCAGCCAATGGAATCCTTGTTTTAACTAAAATTATTCGGTTTCATTATGCATCTTTTTATTTTAAAACAGAGCACGCTTTAGTGGAATTTGGGCATATTGATTAAACGTGTCTTCCTTCATTAGACATTTTAAAGCACATAAATAAGGTGTTAAGCTGCTTCATGCATCATTATCTTCAAATTAAATCATTTAGAAGCGGCGCTCTCTTGGAAGAAGTCGAACAAAATCCTTTCAAAGTTTTAAAGGAAACCAGCGGTGCGTAAGAAGTTGCTGAATCTTCTGCTGTTGTTGTGTTAAAGATTTAAGGCAAGTAAACTCTGTTTCTTGCTCACTCAATAGAAAACATATATTCAATTCTGTGTTTATGATTATGTACGGTTTTAAAGAAAGGAAAATAGCTACGGCTGTTCTTCAAAGAAAAATCATAAGTTCATGCTCTGTTTTTGGCAAGAGTTACGTTTACTGTAATTTTTGATTCAGAAATGTTTTAGAAAATGATTTGATGATGTTCGTTCAGTATATTCTTGAGAATTCTAAAGATATTTCTTCGAAGCAGCTCACAAGTAGCTTATTCAACTATTCCAGAAATTTCTTGGAACAATTAAATTTCTTCAGACGAGGGAAACCATTGTTCTTCAGGTTCATCAGTTGCAAACTGTTGACAGATAGTCTTACGTCATGGTGTCTTTTTCTTACGTCATCATGTCTATTTTCTTTGAGTTGCAAACTGTTAACAGATCGTCTTACGTCATGATGTCTGTTTCCTACTTCAACGATATCGTTTCATTTAATAGGGTTAGAGAGCGATATCTGTTGACAGATACCTACTGTTCATTTCTTTGTAGAATGATATCTGCCGACAGATACCATTCATTTCATTTCCATAGAGCAATGTCTGTTGACAGCAACCTTCGTTCTCCATAAGGAGATATCCGTTGACAGCTAGCTACTGTTTATTCTTAACAGATGGTTACTATTCATTTCTTTCAACAGATACTTACTGTTAATTTAAAACAGATTTCATCCTTACTATACTTCTTCGATTGAGACAGAAAGCATAGATCCGGATTCCTTATTCATTTCCGAATCATTTCAAAAGATGTATTCGATTCAATTGACAGATTCAAGTATTATTTTTGTTCAGTTTTCATTTTCGCAAGCTTTACAAGGCAATCCTATACAGTTCCAGAACATCATTAGACAATAGAAAACCAGTAAACGTACAAAGGAAAGAAAACAGATTTCACGCAAGAAAGAAAGAGCAGAATGTTTTAAGAAATATTTTAAGTTATGACAACAAAAAGGGTCCAAGGAAGGATTAGGATTACGGTCGACGGACTGTATACCCCTTCAAAACCCCAGGAAGGATCAGGAGGATCGACGGATCTATATACCCCTTCAACAATGAGCCTTAGTGCTAAGACTGATATCAGGAGTTTGATCAAACGAAATGGACCAAATGTTTAAAGTGTTGTCATAATTTCAGAAAGTGAATGAAGAGCACAAGTGTGATTTTATTCACAGCTCTAAAGTATGTTTAAAGAAAATGTTTTCAGAATTGATTCATGTTTTATGCTTTCATTTACTTCCAGATGTCACACTTATGTTTTACGCTTGTTTGTTCTTAAGCGTATTCAAAGTTTCAGACTCCAGTATATAGTAACTAGTGAACGATTGTATGATTTGCTTCCGTTATTTCCAGACTTTACCTGCTGGGCCTTTGGCCCACTAGTTTTCATTGAGTGCAGGTAATGAGCAGTTAGGATCTGGAGGGAGATGAACAGAAGGGAAGGGAGTGTTTATCGTGGACACCAGACTTCAGCATTTTTCTTTCTGTTCCAGATTTCATGGTTCCTTTTTGGGTTACATAGTATTGTACAGAACCCTTTTTGCTGTTGTATGTATTAGATCAGATTTCTAGTTGTTTATGTGGTAGAATCTGTCCAGACTTCACCTTGAAGGAATATTATCATTTTGTTTCACATTTTCAGATTTCTATTTTCCGCGCCTTTTTCATTATAGCATCTGATTCTCGTTTACGTTGAGAGTTTGATTGTTATTCGTATTTTCACTCCAGAAAGTTGGTAGAGATCCATTATTTAGATGTTCGAAATTTTTTTTTATGATTTTCAATTGAACCCCAAAACTTATA
>KV018227.1:0-13597 GCA_001598015.1 Dorcoceras hygrometricum
AAAAAATCAGTTTAGATACCTAAAACATTTTTAAGCTCGCTAGTCCTTTCCATCACAGTTTTCAAATTAAATCCTAGAAGATCTAACAGTCCTCACTTATATTACTTAACAACTAAGGCAACGAATTTCTTAGCAGTGCTCTATCTAGCATGCAATTCTAAAACACCAAGGTAGCAACATGACAAGTACGGAAATCTAAAGCGGAAACTTGTGAGAAATGTCGTGTCTGGATCCGCAGCCTCTGCCTGCATAAAAAACACAACCTGTGGTCTGTCTCCTCGTAGGGCAATCCCTAGAAATATGCCCTGGCTCCTTGCAATGAAAGCACCTACCAGATCCAGCCATGCAAGGTCCTGAATGCTGCTTATTGCACTCCTTGCAGACTGGGAACCCTCCAGGTCTAGGGGCACTGGTCCCCTACTGCTGTGGCCTCTGCTGGTCCTGTGGTATCTGCTGCTGCTGCCCCTAAGGAGTTGGGCCCTTAGGAGGCCCCTAAAATGGTCTCTTCTCTGGTGGCTGCGAAGACTGGCCCCTGACGGGCTGCTGCATCTGACGCTTCCTCTGGAAGTCATCCCTCATGTCCTTCCGGCCTCTCTCAGACCGGTATGTCCTGTTCACCGCTGCCATAAAAGTATCCACGTCCGCCATATTGACATCATGGCGGATGTCGGGTCGCAGTCCATCAGTAAACTACCGCAGTTTCTCGCTCTCCACCATAGCAATCGAGGGCACAAAAGTACACCCTCGATTGAACTGCCTCACATACTCAGCAACAGACTTGTCTTCCTGACGGAGACTCATGAACTCCCGAATAATCTGGCTCCGGGCATCCACAGTAAAATACTTCTAAAAGAGTACCTTCTTGAATTCCTCCCATGTCAGGCTCTCCAGAAATAGATCAACCACTGCACCCTTCCACCACAGAGCGGCATCTCCCTTGAGCATAAAAATAGCACAACGGACCTTGTCAGCGTCTGAGAGACCCATATAATCATAGATGGTCTCCATAGATCGGATTCACTCTTCAGCAACAAGTGGATCGATGGTACCAGCAAACTCCTTAGGTCCCTGCTTGCGGAACCTCTCAGCAACATCCTCCTCATGCGACTTCTCGGATCACTTCGACTGACGCTTCAGTAGCCTAGTAATCCCGGCTAGCATATCCACACTAGCTCTCTCGTATGGAGTCAACTGAGGTGGTGGTGGAGGAGGAGGAGGCGTAGCATCATCCTGATGGGTCCTATCATGTCTGGGAGGCATTCTAATACACCAAAACCTTATCACGTAAATCTAAGTGCATGACTAAGCGTCTAATTTAAAATTCTAAGGCCAAAACTCATGAAGAACTAAAACGTGCAGCATGCAAACATAAACATAAATAATAAAACAATACTCACAGATTTGTAGTGCGACTTCCGAGCTCCACGCAGCAGGCTAGTACCCCACCAGAACCACCGCTATGATACCAACTGAAACGAACCAGACTCTAGAAATTTTTTTTTAAAACATTTGCGGAATACATAAACTGAAAGTATGGCCCGTTCCCTTCTAAACATTTTCTAAACCATTTTCTCAACAAGGCTTGAAATAGAAATAAATATTATTTTTAAAGCATAAAACTATCCATGCTTCTTAAAATCAGTGAGTAAAAGCACTAAAAATGAACATGTTTAAAGCCAAACATCTGAAAAACGTATCATAATAAAAGTGAAACGTAAGTGCGGTCATGAGTTACTGCTGTAGCAGGCGCTCGGAGGTCCTCACCGCCAGTCGGGATATACTCAGCAGGGTCATCACCTGAACCATTTAAACCTAGTGAGCCTAGAGGCTCAGCATGCTCTATCTTGTAACATAACAAAGTACATACTAATATCGCATGCAAGCACATACTTGTAATAAAATAACGTTAAAGCATGAATGCATGCATGATCTTAAAACATTGCTTCGTACATTTCATATCATACATAACATATAGCATACATAAGGCATGACATAGCACAGCATGAAAAACGTATGAGTCATATCCTGAAATGTGGACCATAGTCGATTGATCAATCTATAAACCAACGTACGCGGCGGTGTGATTCACCCGACCTTACCTCGGGATCCCTATAACGTCACACCTCTATGCTGCCATTTCACCATGTCGTGAACACATGGATCCATAAGCTCGTAATACATGGAAAGAGAAGTTCAACGAGCCCGGTATCCCACATCCCCTCATCATAAATTGCCACAAATCATTCAACTCATCGGGTTTTGTCTTTTAAAATAACATGCCTTTATAGTTCCATAAAACATTCATGATGCATGCATTTCGTTGGAAGCTTACCTACCTTATTTTATTATTAGAGAAAGGGTAAAGAAAGGACGTTAAGCACCTATTTTATACTAATACGAAGAAAGAGGCAAGCCAAAACAAAACCTACTCTTAACAAATTGCTAAATAGAAGTCGTAAATTACCCATCCGCCAGGAGAGTTTAAAAAAAAAATACAGATCTTTAGTATCATCCTCGATACTGAGATATACCATAAGACCAATAAGTTGATTCGAGATCTCGCTATTAACGTCTTGGCCTAAAAAGAGTAATCTTTCTCGATAAAGTCGGTTGATTAGGGTAAAATTGTATCCCTTAAGAACCGTACGTGCACCTTTTGATGCATACGGTTCAAATTGCGAAAAAAAAGAATCAATGTCTAGATTCCAGCCCTGTTTATTTGTGCCTATTCTTTTTGATAGCAGGTTTTTTCTAACCAAAGGCCTTTTTCTTCGATTTTTCAATAAAGACGCGTTTTGAACTTTTTTTTTCTCTTAGAAAAATAGTAGAAAAAAAGTCACTAAATTCATCGAATTAACTTCTCATTGATGTAGTATTTCATCAAGATCCAAACCACGATGGTATTTTCTTGTTCGTGAATGGGTCTCTTTCATCTTTTTAGGTTTCTGCTCTACTCCGAGTAAAAATCCGCCCGATAATGATTTGGACATATAGGACAAATCTTCTGATCACCATTTCTTTTTTATGACTTTTTTTCAAGTAATTTAAGATCTTTCACCAAGTATTTAGTTTGAGATTCCCTCGCTTGACAAATAGGATATATTTACAAATAAGAAAGAGGAATCCTTTTTGATATGCGTAGTAATCGTAGATATATTACCAATTGGGTTTTTTATAATATAAACAGAGCCTGGATATTTCATTTTTTTAGTCCAACGAAAGCCAACCATGAATTATTCTAATTGAAAATAGTACTAGGAATCCCCCCAAACAATGGATCTAATTGCATGCACTTCACGCTCCAATTTTTTGATGATTCCATTTTTCTTTCTTGGGCGAAACAGAGGATATCTCGATCGGGGAAGAGAACGGGGAAATCCCATATGACCCAATATTTCTGACAAGTCGCACTATACGTCAACCCAAGATGCATCTTCCTCTCCAGGAATTCGGAAAGGAACTTTTGGAACACCAATAGGCATGGATTAAAAGAAAAACGAACTAAATATTCTATTTCACTTTGATATGAAAACGTAACAATAGGATTTTATTGTCTTTATAATATTAACTTTATCATAATTAAATTGATCCATAGATTAGAAAAATTCAGAAAGAAAGACATAATAAATAAAGGAAATTTTTGACGAATAGGTTCTTTTGATGATAAATAAGAATGGACGCATTTACTCATTGAAAATCGTATTAACCTCCCATTGCGTATTGGTACTTATCGAGTATAGAATAAATCTGCTTCTCTTTGTTCTTACGAACAGAATTGTTCAATTATTATGAACAGAATAGAAGAAATATTAACCTAACGCTTCCCTTGTTAGGAAATAAGCCATTGAACAAGGGAGGTCCATCGGACAGTCATAGTATAGTCTTTTCCAATGCAATAAAGTTACGCAGTGTCTATTTTTCTTTGCGAAAGGGGTATTTTCCATGGGTTTGCCTTGGTATCGTGTTCATACCGTTGTATTGAATGATCCCGGCCGGTTGCTTTCGGTTCATATAATGCATACAGCTCTGGTTGCTGGTTGGGCGGGCTCGATGGCTCTGTATGAATTAGCAGTTTTTGATCCTTCTGACCCTGTTCTTGATCCAATGTGGAGACAGGGTATGTTCGTTATACCCTTCATGACTCGTTTAGGAATAACCAATTCATGGGGGGGTTGGAGTATCACAGGAGGGACTGTAACGAATCCGGGGATTTGGAGTTACGAAGGTGTAGCGGGGGCACATATTGTATTTTCTGGCTTATGCTTTTTGGCAGCTATCTGGCATTGGGTTTATTGGGATCTAGAAATATTTTCTGATGAACGTACAGGAAAACCCTCTTTGGATTTGCCCAAGATCTTTGGAATTCATTTATTTCTATCCGGAGTGGCTTGCTTTGGTTTTGGTGCATTTCATGTAACAGGCTTGTATGGTCCTGGAATATGGGTGTCCGATCCTTATGGACTAACGGGAAAAGTTTGTTTGGAGGCCGCACGGGTAACTCTCGTCACCCTCATCTCCCTGCTGGGATCTGTTAGCCACTATGAGCGGAGTGGTAGCGTCCCACATCTCATGAGTTGGGCGAACAGCAGGTTGAGTGATTGTTGTGCATCTGGTACCGTGTGTTGAGACGAGTGGGTAGCTCCCATATACTCACACACCCCATGACCACTATCTTTTAGTTGATCTGTATCAGTTGTTGAGCAGTTTCTTGAGATCATTTGGCTCCCTGCCTTTGGTTGTAGCCTTGTTCTCCTGCATAGCATCTGCATATTATCTGTTGCTTTCTTACTGCTGTTTTTCAGTTGCTCTCCGTACTGGAGTTTGACCCCATGTCCCTCTAGGGCTGGTTGTTTTGTTTGCCTGTGTGTGTTTCAGGTTATCATGGTTTCTCAGCTGGACGTGGATTTGATCCAACTGGTAATGCCCCGGGAGGAGAATAGAGTGTCCCAGTTATATGTAGTATATTTATGTCATAATGTATTGTATCTATGTTGAGCGAGAGACTCATCATGGATCCTTCGATTGTTGATTGGGAGTCACTCTATGCTTGTGTTAATTCGTGTTATTTGTACTGTTGTATTGGGTTTTTAGTTGTTGTAAAACTTTTAAGTATCGTTGTAATTTCAAATTATGTCTTCTAATTCAGGCCAAAGCGAAAAATTTTAGCCACTAATTTTAATGCTTTCGCTATTTGTTTATTACGTGGTTAACTCTGTGTTGTGCACCGGGCCTGACATATTTGGTATCAGAGCTTAAGCTGGGATAAGCTCGAATTCTTTTGATCACACTTGAGTCTAGGCACAATGTTGCTTGTTGCATGTTCTTGACTATGTGATTTATTTGCTATGTGATATATTTGTTGCTATGTGACCTTATTGTTTAGTGCCTTCATAGATGCCGCCTAGACGTAGGGGTAAGGTAGAGGGCAGATTCCGGAAGAGTGCGAGGGTCAGAACGATGAGGTTCAGCGTAGTATTCCTGGTCGTAGGCGTACTAGGCAGATTGACGATGAGGTTGATGTGCTGGCAACCCGTGTTGGATGAGATGGAACTAATCATGACGAGGTTTCAGCGTATGAATCCTCAGACTTTTGATGGTGACGAGAGTAGTTCCGATGAGTCTTGGCTACAGCATATTACTGGATTGTTTGATAGAGTGCGCTATGACGACGAGCGCAGGTTGAGTTTGGCGACTTTTCAGCTGAGGAAGAATGCAGAGCAATGGTGGAGAGGTGCTTCACGTACGCTCGAGGAGACTGGTGCCGGGATTACTTGGGATAGTTTATGTACGGAGTTTCACCAAGAGTATGTTCTGAAGTCTTATGTGAATGCTCGGGAGCGAGAGTTTGACAACTTGGTTCAGGGAACCATGTCGGTGGGCGAGTATGCTCGTAGGTTTTCTTCTCTTTTGGCTTACGTTCCTCATGGGTCTGGCCGCGAGAGGGCAAAGACGAATCGTTTCTTGGAAGGACTTAACGAGGATCTGTACTCCTTGGTGTTGGTGAGTTCACCTACCAGTTATGCTGACGCGGTGGACAAGGCTATGGACATCGAGGAAGGGTTGAGGAACCGGAGGTCTCGGGTTCAGCCTCCATCGGTGCAAGGTTCACGTCCCAATGTTCTGGGGCTGCAACCTCCCTAGTTTCCCCAGTCATCTCAGCAGCAGCCCCAGCAATCAGCGCAAAGTCTGGACGCCACAAGTTTAGGCCTCGTGGTCAGCAGTTCAAGAAGAAGCAGGGTTCTAGTTCTTCTGGCTCTGGTAGTTCTAGCAGCAACAGTAGCCCTAGGGCCATATTTTGTGGTCAGTGTGGTGGAAGACACCCTTCGGCGCAGTGAACGGCTGTTCAGGGTGCTTGTAACAATTGTGGGCAGTATGGACATTTTGCGAGAGTGTGTCCATTGGCGGGATCTTAGCACACCGCAGCCCCACCTCAGGGTAGTTCTGGTGGATCTTATAGAGGTCGTTCTTTGCCTGCTCCGCAGCAGAGGATAGGGAAGAATCAGTATAGGCCGTTCCAGCAGCCTGGTCCTTCGCGATTTGGACAGTCTTCCCAGCCCCAGTTTTCAGGACCTCGGTATGCTCAGGTGAATGCCATGACGAGGGAGCAAGCTGAAGACACGCCAGGAGGAGTGATTTCAGGTACTTGTTATGTCTTTGATTTTCCGCACGTGTATTTTTTGACACTGGAGCATCACATTCGTTTATTGTTGATGCATTTGTGGTTGAGCATGGTTTGCATACCACTTCTTTGTGTGATGTTGTTTCTGTTGCGACTCCTGTCGGCGCGAGCCTATACTCCCAAGATATTTTGTTGGATGGCATTCTTAGGTTTGGTGAGAATGTGTTGGTAGCGATTAGTGATGTGGGATTTCGATTGCATTGTGGGAATGGACGTGTTGTCAAGCTATAGGGCCACCGTGGACTGTTTCCATGGCGTTGTGCGTTTTCAGCCCCAGTCTGGCGAGAAGTGGGACTTTTATGACCTCGATTTCCGATCGAAGATTCCCTTGGTCTCTGCGATGGAGATTTTTAGCCTTATGTCGTTGGAGAATGCTGGATTCATGATATATGCTATGGACGCATCCTTTTCGTCGTGTGTGGAGCTTAGCGAAATCTCTGTTGCTCGAGATTTCCCTGATGTATTTCCAGAGGAGATTCCTGGCTTTCCTCCGAGAAGGGAGATCGACTTCAACATTGATTTGGTACTTGGTACAGCTCCGATTTCGTGCACCCCGTATCGCTTAGCGTCAGCTGAGTTAGGGAGTTGAAGGTACAACTTAGTGACTTGCTGGATAAAGGTTTTATTCTACCAAGCATGTCGTCGTGGGGAGCTCCTATCTTGTTTGTGAAGAAGAAGGATGGTTCCATGAGGATGTGTATTGACTTCATACAACTGAATAAGGCAACAGTGAAAAATAAGCACCCTTTGCCGAGGATCGATGACTTATTTGATCAGATTCAGGGTTCAACGGTGTATTCGAAGATCGATCTACGTTCGGGGTACCATCAGTTGCGTATTCGAGAGGATGATGTTGCGAAAACTGCATTTTGTACAAGGTACGGGCATTATGAGTTTTTGGTTATGCCTTTTGGTTTGATGAATGCCCCTGCAGTTTTCATGGATTTGATGAATCGAGTATTTCGAGAGTTCATCGATGAGTTTGTGATTGTGTTTATCGATGACATCTTGACGTACTCGAAGACTGCGATGCAGCATAAAGAGCATTTGAGGTTGGTTCTCAAACTCTACGAGACTCGCGGCTATATGCTAAGTTTTCCAAAAGTCCATTGTTAGTCTATTTAATTAGACTTTAATAGACTTCATAATCACTCACTACTCACAACCCTAAACCTAAGTCTTCAAACCGCCGCCTCCTCTCTACATCATCCTCGCCGCCGCCGTCGTGCGCCGCCGCCGCTTCGCCGGAAAATTGTTTCCGGCCTAGTTTTTCGAGGAGTATCCGTTCGTGCTGATCTCGTCAGCGCTTCTAGTGCAGCCTGATGAAGGAGTCTCGGATCTGGTCGTGGACTGGATTGGCGTAAACTACCGCAATCTACCGAGAAGAGCCGGATTCTTGAAATACCGGTTGGATCCAGGCACAAGTGCCAGCAAGGTAATCCGCTTAAACGCCCTATGTATGACGATTACTGTAATTGTCTGATTTTTCGTATTGATCATCTCCCGGCACCTGTTTTATGTTCTTCCGTTGCCTCGCCGGGGGGCGGATCCGGATCCCCAACATGTATGGCGAGCAGTTTGTGGTATATACCGACCACAAGAGTCTTCAGTATCTGTTTTCTCAATCGGATTTGAACATGAGACAGCGTAGATGGATGGAGCTGCTAAAGTATTTTGATTGTGAGATCCAATATCAGCCTGGGAAAGTGAATGTAGTTGCTGATTCATTGAGCAGGAAGGCTCAAGTGGCGATGCTAGCTTCGTTGCAGATTTCGAAGGTCCATGAGCATCTAAGCACTACTGGTTGGCGGTTTTACCCAGGTGAGGATTATGTGGTGGTTTCTTCTTTTCAAGTTGAGCCACAGATTGTTTCGAGTATTAGAGCAGCTCAAAGGACAGATACATCTATTCATGAGTTGAAGTTGAAGGTTAGAGCTGGACAGTTAGAAGACTATTCTGTCTATTCTGATGGTTTTTTGGGATTTTGTGGCAGGTTGGTAGCGCCAAATCTAATTGATTTGAAGGATATCTTGAGAGAAGCACACTGTAGTAGACATAGTGTCCATCCTGGTGCAAGGAAAATGTACCACGCCTTGAAGCCGCACTTCTGGTGGGCAGGTTTGAAGAGTGATGTTGCTGATTTTGTTGCGCGTTGTTTGAACTGTCAGCAAGTTAAGGAAGAAAGGATGAGACCTGGTGATCTATTGCAGAGTTTAGAGATACCCCAATGGAATTGAGAGCACAACTCTGATTTTGTTACGCATTTGCCTCATTCCAACAGAGGTTGTGGTGCTGTGTGGGTGGTTATTGATAGATTGTCTAAGTCTGCTCACTTCATTCCCTATAATATGGCATATTCTTTGAAGAAGATGGCGAAGCTGTACATAGATTTTGTGGTGCATTTGCATGGTGTGCCTGTGTCAATTGTTTCAGATAGAGATCCGAGGTTTACTTCTAGGTTTTGGAAGAGTTTGCAAACAGCTTTGGGCACTAGATTGGCTATGAGTACTGCTTATCATCCCCAATTGATGGCCAATCTGAGAGGACTATCCAGACATTAGAGGATATGTTGAGAGCTGTGGTGATGGATTTCAGTGGTAGCTGGCAAGATTCATTGTCTTTGGTTGAATTCTCTTATAATAACAGCTACTAGGTGACAACTGGAATGGCACCATTTGAGGATTTGTATGGTAGTAAGTACAGATCGCCTATATGTTGGGAAGAAGTGGGGGAGAAGCAGCTGTATTCTCCAGAATTTGTGCAACAGATGAGAGATCAAGTAGATTTGATTCGACAGCGTATGAAAGCTGCACAAGAATGCCAAGCTAGCTATGCGTACATAAGGCGTAGGTCTTTGGAATTTCAGGTTGGAGATCTGGTTTTCATGAAAGTTTCTCCTTTTAGAATTGTTATGAGATTTGGTCTCAAGGGAATGTTAGCTCCTCGTTATGTTGGACCTTATGAGATTGTGGAGACGACAGCGTATGAAAGCTGCACAGAATGCCAGACTAGCTATGCGTACGATAAGGCGTTAGGGCTTTGGAATTTCAGGTTGAGATCTGGTTTTCATGAAAGTTTTCACCTTTTGAATGTTATGAGATTTGGTCTCAAGGGAATGTTAGCTCCTCGTTATGTTGGACCTTATGAGATTGTGGAGAGGATCGGTCCTTTGGCTTATCGTTTTTTGTTGCCGCCAGATCTGGCCTCATTGCATGATGTGTTTCATGTGTCTATGTTGAGGAAGTATGAGCCAGATCATTCTCATGTGTTGCGAACTGACGAGGTGGAGCTGGATCGGACTTTGAGTTATGTTGAGTATCCCTTGCAGATCTTGGACAGAAAAGAGAAACAGCTCAGGAACAAGACCATTCCTTTGGTGATGGTTCAATGGAGAAAACATGGAAGGGAAGAAGCTACGTGGGAGTTGGAAGAGAAAATTCAACGTGAATGGCCTCATCTGTTTGAGTAGATCTGCATTAACTCCAGTAGCTAGTTTGTTTTTTGTTGTTTGTTCCAGTTATCTTGAACTCTTGTTTAGTAGCCTTTTGTTGTGTGATTGAGGTTACTGGTTGTTCTGTTGAGTTTTGTTCAGTTCTGGACTTTTTCTTTGATTTCGAGGACGAAATATTATTTTCAGTGAGGAAGAGATGTGAGACCCGAAAGATTATTGGATTAATTGTGTGAGACCTGGATTTGTAATTAAGATTAATTAGTTGGAATTAATCGGTTTTTGGAAGTTTGGTTTGTATTTTCGGGTCGGAAATCACATTTTAAGCAATTCTGGAAGTTTTCGCATTTTTGAGTTTTTGGGGAGAAATCTGTTTTTTTGGTGAAAGCTGGTAGCAGATCTGATGACGTAAGCTTCGCTGGTATGTGTTGCGTTGTGACGTAAGCTTCGCTGATATGCGTTGCGTTGATGACGTAAGCCTTGCTGTTGAAGAAGTCTGGTCGCTGGTTCTAGCGTATTTTGTTAAGGCTTGAAACGCTGTCGTTTGGATAAGTAAGAACGGTGTCGTTTTGATTAGTGCTTGTGAGAGAGATCTGGTACAGTGTTGGCATGAGATCTGCTCGTGAGCGGAGAGATCTGTTTTGTGCATTGCGGGTTTTTGCGTTGGTTCCTAAACACCGCCGTTTTAATAAGTTGCTACGTCGTCGTTTTTTAGTATAGCGCTAGCGAGAGATCTGTTCGCGTGAGGAGAGGTCTGTTGTGTGTAACGCTAATTGTTGGAAACAGATGTCAAAGTTGGTCAACTCTCCTGTAGCGTGTTTCCAGCTTTCAGCGCTTTTTGACCAGCTTTCTCCGTGGGTTTGTGCGACGTCGTTTTGGGGTCTTGGTTGTGTTTAGCGCGCGTTGATTGTGAGATCTGTTTTTGTCGGTGCTTGTTTTTAAACAGATCTCTCGCGCGTATATAAGAAGCATTGCTGGACTTCGTTGTTTTCACCAGATCCCATACTTAGCAAATATTTCTCTCGACCTTCGTTCTCTGTTCTCGAACCCTAGAGCACTGTTCACCGTGAGCTTCTCCGGTAATTTTCCGTCGCTTCCGGCCGTCTTTTCTTTCGTGTGAGGTAGCGTTGGAATCCTCTTGGAAATTTCTTTCACCCTATACTAGTTTCGGAGTCTATCGTTCGCTGGAGTGAGATCGCGAAGCAGCTATCTTCGACAGTGTGTTTGTGCGCGCAGGTAGCCTTTGGTTTTAGCTTTGAGATCTCGTTTTCCTAGCTGTGATTTAGCTCCCTGTTAAGTTGTATTAGGGTGTTAATTGCTGGTTGAGCGTGGGACTCCCAGCCGTGAGCTTTACGTTTTGGCCGTGAGTTTTGGGTTGATGATTCCCTGTATCTTGCGTATGTTTTACAGGTTGGAATCAGATTTCTCAGGCCTAAATTGTGGTAATTGTTGAGCAGAATTTAAGGTACGTATTTGATCTTGATATGGCTGGGAATTGGCGTGAGATGAATGCTAGATGGCTGTGGTGTATTGATGTGGATGTTGCTGTGTGCATATGTGATTTCTGTTGATTGTTTAGCTGCCCTGTTATGCTTACATGCATTTCCCCATATTGCATTCTTATTGTTATAGCAGCCATTGTTCGTATCTTGTATTGCTGTTGTTGATTCTTACCAGGATGCGAGGGCGAGCGGTAATACCGCACTCTCATCTCCCTGCTGGGATCGTTAGCCACCATGCGCCGAGTGGTTAACTACCACAGTTCATGGGCGAGGCAACGGCAGGTTGAGTTGTTTGATGCATCTGGTATTCGGGTGTTGTATCACAGGGAGTGGCTCATTACCACACTATGAACACACCCCGTGGCCACTGTTGTTGCAGATTCTTGGAGTTGTGCTTGAGTTCCTTAGCTCCCTTGTTGGTCGAGCCTTCTGTTGTTATCCGGTGTCTCATGCATAGCATCTGCATTTTATCTTATGCATTCTGTTGCTATATTAGTTGCTCAGAGGCAACGGCAGGTTGAGTTGTTTGATGCATCTGGTATTCGGGTGTTGTATCACAGGGAGTGGCTCATTACCACACTATGAACACACCCCGTGGCCACTGTTGTTGCAGATTCTTGGAGTTGTGCTTGAGTTCCTTAGCTCCCTTGTTGGTCGAGCCTTCTGTTGTTATCCGGTGTCTCATGCATAGCATCTGCATTTTATCTTATGCATTCTGTTGCTATATTAGTTGCTCTCCGTACTGGGGTTTGACCCCATGTCCCTCTGGGGCTTGGTTTGTTTCCTTGTTTGTGGTGTTTACAGGAAACCCAGGTTTTACAGCTGGTCGTGGCTTTAACCCAGCTGGTGGTGCCCCAGGAGGTGGTTAGCGTGTCCCAGTTGCATATAGCATATATAAATATGTATCAGTTAGCCAGGGGGATGCCCTGTGCTTCGTTATTGTATCCCGTAGTTGGAGTCTGATACATGTTGTCGTTGGGTGTTGTTATGCTATACTGTTTCTGTTGTGGTTGGATTTTAAAACTGGGTTCGTATTTTGAGTATTCTTGTATTTTAAATTATATGTTTTAAACCGTCAGGCCTAAACGCGAAAATTTTACCCGCTTTTTGTTTAGCTTCCGCATGTGTTGGTTTGTTTTACTCTGTTTGGAGCACGAGGCCTGACGTTTTTGGTATCAGATCTTAAGCTGGGATAAGCTCAATTTCTTTGATCACACTCGAGTCTAGGCACAGTGTTGTGTGTTGCCTGTTCTTGGTTATGTGACTACGTGCTGCATATTTCTGTGTTATATGCTATCTATGCCGTATTTGTTCTGTTTTGCTTGATCTTGTTGAGTGTTTTCGTAGATGCCGCCTAGACGTCGTGGTAGAGGTAGGGGGCAGTTTGAAGAATCAGCAGGTCAGAACGAGGATAGGCGTAGTGCTCGCAGTCATACTCGTGTTAGTGAGGAGGAGGAGGTTGGTGATTTGCCTCCCCCGGTGGAGCGGATGGATGTGGTGATCGCTCGGTTTCAGAGGATGAAGCCTCCAGTCTTCAATGGTGACGAGTCCAGTGAGGATGCGGATTCGTGGCTCGGAATGTTATTGCTCTTTTCGACCGAGTTCAGTATGATGATGATCTTCGGCTGAGTTTAGTGACTCTCTTGCTTAGGAAGGCCGCAGAGCGCTGGTGGCGAGGTGCTTCGAGTACCTTGCTGGAGACCGAAGTTGGGATCTCTTGGGATATTTTTTGTACCACCTTCCGGCAGGAGTATGTACCGGAATCTTATGTGAACGCCCGTGAGCGGGAGTTTGATCGTTTGGAGCAGGGCTCCATGTCTGTGAGGGAGTGTGCGCGTCGGTTCTCTTCCTTGTTGGCGTATGTTCCCCATGTTTCTGGCCGGGAGAGGGCCAAGCGGACTCGATTTATTGAGGGTTTGAATGATGAGCTTTATCAGATGGTGTTGACCAGCAAAACCAAAACGTATG
>KV018228.1:0-11095 GCA_001598015.1 Dorcoceras hygrometricum
CTTCCTTGTTTCAAAGTCAGAAACTCTCTCTTCAACTCAGACCTCTTGTCTGCTGTGAAGTATTGTTCGTAAAACACTTGCTTGAAATCTTCCCAAGTGCGATTCATTAAATCTACCGATAGCTTAGCTCCTTCCCACAAAATTATGGCGTCATCCCTCAACATATAGATAGCGCACCTTGGCCTATCTAAATCTGGCATCTGGAGGTACTCAAAGATAACCTCCATGACTTAATCCAGCTCTCAGCAACTAAAGGATCAGTCGTACCACTAAACTCTTTCGGCTTTTGTCTTTTGAACTACTCTTGAGGATCATCATTGTTGGGTCTGACCATTACCTCTGCTACTTTGCTCTACCAGCAATCTTAAAAGTTGGGTAATACTATTTTTATTGTCTGGATCTTCTAAGGGAATACCCCTTCTACCTCTTCCTCGTCCAGACATCTTACAATCTAAAGACCGTAATCCACCGCAATGCAATAATCAGAACATGACAAAGTTAAAGACAAATGCTCTGAAACATAAAATAAACTCACAGCGCTGGAGAAACGGTTGACAACTGCTGTTCCAACTGGAAGTGCGTGTGTTTATCTCAAGACCATGCTCTGATACCAAGTTGTGACGTCCCAATCCTAATGGGTTCATGAAAGAATAATAAAAAGAAAAGAAGGGCTGGATGTGAATTGTTATAAGCTGTATTTCTTATAACTAAATCAAAATTCAAACACAAACATAATATGGCGCTAGATACTGGAACGGCTGAAACAATTTCTTTAATAACGGATGTTACAAAAGTGCAAAATGCGATATTACAACTTTGCAATTCTATATGAATTCACTATTGTTGTAATGGATCTAATACAGACTTAACAAAAGATCAAAAACAACAACAGCTGCTGCGGAAAAACATCGACCGTAGATAAACACAATCACCACAGCTGGTTCAGTCGCTGCCTCCCGCCTGCCCCAGCTCTGTCCCACCTGCACCATTTTAAAACTAATGAGCCTAGGGGCTCAGCAAGTAAAATCTGAAGATAACAATTTCGCATAATGCATGCAGACATCTAAACATATCGTAACTTAACAAAACAGTTTAAAGGAAGTCATTCATCAGCTTTCATAAACTTTCTTTCGTTAAACTTGGAAATGGGGAAGATGACCCAAATCCCATTCTTATTTTCTTGTAATTTATGGCTTAGAAGCTCTCCTTAGGTCCGTGGTGCACCTGATCAAGTGACTACTGATATCAGCCTTAGCATTTAGCTCATGGTGAAGGGGCAACTGACATCTGGACAGCTGCTCACCCCTACATGGTGACTGTCTGTTATCTATGTCGTAAATCCTTAAATTGAAACGTTCTTCCTTTAAACTCATAGCTGGTTGAAATTTGATTTTGAAATCATCGTTCGGGTTCACAGTGCTTCGAAATTCTTTCTTCAAAACTTCTTTAAAACTTTGTCGAGTATCGGGTTCTACTGCTGAGACTTATCGCTAAAAGGAATCAGCTGTTGGTTCTATGAAAATCAGCTGCTGGTTCTAAGAAAATCAGCTGCTGGTTCTAAGAAAATCAGCTGCTGGTTCTAAGAAAATCAGCTGCTGGATAAAAATCAGCTGTTGGATAAAAATCAGCTGTAAGATAAACAATAATGAAGGACTAACCCAACTCAGACGCAAGACAACTCACGGCTGAACGTATACAAATATCAACGGCTGAATGCAACACTTAGAATTTTCCTAACACAAAGATAACTGCTGAAAAGGGGAACTACTGAGTATGACTTGGTGTTGTAACATCAAAACGACGGCTGCGCTATCAGCCGTTGCCTATCAAACCAGACTTAACTTCTGATTTGACTAGCAACTCCGATTACATAGCGTCAAGTTCCGATGTTACATCCACCGGAAAGAAGAACATTCATGAACATATTACTTAAACCCAATTGCTCAACATTTTAAAACAACATTTTGATCTTCTTCATCGAAGCACTCTTTAAAACTTTGTAACAGAAACAAAACTGGAACCCGATCATCCAAGCATTTCCTAAAACATGCTTAAACATGAACATAACTTATCTTAACATAAACAGGCAACAATCATGCACTGAAGAACAATATATGCTTTAAAATGGCGTAGAAAGAATCAGTCTTTACTTGCCTTAAACCTGCGAAACACAGAAGCAGCGGGTCTCAACAGGAGTTCTCCACAAGCACCACTACGAGCACTTTGAAGTTTTTAGAGAGAAAGAGAGAAATTTCTGGACAACGATGAAACTCTCTTGTTATGAAAACAATCATATACGGGATATGACTTATAGTAGGTATTAACACTCGAGTAGGCATGGGATCCTACCAACCCGTGTCCTTTTCAAAAAGTTTGTCAAATACTCCCTGCTACTATTTTGAATTTGAAAACTTTACCAAAACATTTTAAAAGAACTATTTTTGTCCAGCTGAGGGCATTTTGAACCAAAATCTGAATCTGCTCGTGTTTATGCTCGGGCGACAGCTGCCTGGAAACCTTCCGCGTCATGTCTCAAAGCAACAACTGAAAATCAGCTGTTAAAACAAATGAAATAAACTTACGGCTGAAATACGCAATATCAAATAAGCCTTTGAAATAGAAAAGGGTTTAAATATGTGGTCCTATGGATTTTGGGGCGCTACGTTGGCCTATCTAAGTCAGACATCTGGAGGTACTCAAAGATAACCTCCATTGATTTGATCCAGCTTTCAGCAACTAGTGGATCAGTCGTACCGCTGAATTCCTTGGGCTTTTGTCGTCTGAACTTTTCTTGAGGATCATCATTACTTGGTCCTCTGCTGCTGGAAGATTGGCCATTACCTCTATTATTTTGCTCTACCAGCAGTTTTAACAATTGAGTGATACTAGCGTTATTATCAATGTTGGTTTCCCCTGCGGGAATACTTCTTCTACCTCTTCCTCTTCCTGACATCTTATATTCTATAGCCCGCTATTTTGTCCAGCTGAGGGCATTTTGAACCAAAATCTGAATCTGCTCGTGTTTATGCTCGGGCGACAGCTGCCTGGAAACCTTCCGCGTCATGTCTCAAAGCAACAACTGAAAATCAGCTGTTAAAACAAACGAAATAAACTTAAGGCTGAAATACGCAATATCAAATAAGCCTTTGAAATAGAAAAGGGTTTAAATATGTGGTCCTATGGATTTTGGGGCGCTACATTGGCCTATCTAAGTCAGACATCTGGAGGTACTCAAAGATAACCTCCATTGATTTGATCCAGCTTTCAGCAACTAGTGGATCAGTCGTACCGCTGAATTCCTTGGGCTTTTGTCGTCTGAACTTTTCTTGAGGATCATCATTACTTGGTCCTCTGCTGCTGGAAGATTGGCCATTACCTCTATTGTTTTGCTCTACCAGCAGTCTTAACAATTGAGTGATACTAGCGTTATTATCAATGTTGGTTTCCCATGCGGGAATACTTCTTCTACCTCTTCCTCTTCCTGACATCTTATATTCTATAACCCGTAGTCCACCACATATATTTATCAGAAAATGCTAAAATTTTAAAGACAAAGCTCTGAAATAAACTTACAACTTAGAGGAACGGACGATGAATTCTGATCCAGCTGACGGTGCATGTGTTTATCTCAGTAATGTTGCTCTGATACCATGTTGTGACGCCCGCACCCACGGGGTCACGAATTTGGGGTAAATAAAAATTTTAGAATAAAAGGAGGGGCTGGAGGACAATTGTTATAAGCTGTACTTCTTATAACTCTGAAAGAATTTCGAAACATAAATACAAAAGCTGACAGACACTTGCGCGGCGCTAAATATTAAAACATTTGTGGAAAACAGATATCATATATATATTTGCAATTGCGGGTTACAACATCTGAAATTCTATTTGAATATGCAATTGTTTCAACTGATCTAACACAGTCTTTGCAAAAGATAAAATAACATCAACGTGACACGGAAAAGGTTGCCCTTGATAAACACAACACCATGCAGCTGCTGTCAGACTTCACCACCCGTTCGCTCCTCAGTTGTCGAACCTGCACCATTTTAAAAGCTAATGAGCCTAGGGGCTCAGCAAACAAACTCTGAGTAATAACAAATACATTTCGAGCAGGTATACATCTGATCAATACAATACTGAGTTAAAGGAACATCAATGAACATGTAATTCTTTCATAAACATTTCTTAAACAGTTCATTCACATAAACTTAGAGATGGGAATAATAGCGCAGATCTCATCATCATTTCTCTTTTGATTTCTGGCATAGAAGCTCTCCTTAGGCCCAATGTGCACTTTGATCAAAATAACTTCCGATATCAGTTTTAACATATAGCTCATATGAAAGGGCAGTCGACATCTGGACAACTGCTCACCCTTCTCCTTGGTGGCCGTCTGTTATCTATGCCATAAACCTTAAAATAACTTTTGTTCCTTTAACATCTTTTCTTTGAAATTTTCTTTGAAACTCTTTGGGTTCCATCATTTAAAACTCTCGCTTCCCATTTCAAAACTTTATTGAGTATCGAATTCAGCTTTTGGAAACTCATTGTTGAAATGAAATCAGTCGTAACAAAGTGAAACAATACTTTGAAAAAAAACAAGATCCCTATTGTTCATGGGTATCGCTAAAAGAAATCAAGCGTAACAAAATAGAACTGTTCGGAGAATAAAACAGATCTTCACTGTTCACAACTATTGAAAACAGCCGCAAGAATATTTGTTAACATTTGAAACAGACGTAGTAGATGAAACGATGTCGTTGAAGTAGGAAACAGAAGTGATGACATAAGAATATCTGCTACCAGTTGCAACTTAAGGAAACGACGTCGTTAGCTTGAACCAGACGCAATAACAATCACTAACAACGCTACTCGGGAAATAGGTATAAAACCGTAAGAATATCTGTTATCAGTCGTGACACTGAATAAATGGAACGATGTCTTTTGCGAAACAACTAAATATATGAATAGTGCAACTACTGAATACAATGATACAATGCAACAACTGAAAATGAATAGTGCAACTGCTGGTCATAACGATGGAATGCAACTGCTGATTATGAACAATGCAACTGCTGAATACAACAAATACATCGGCTGATTTCAAAATCAACCAACAACTGATGACTCAACAATACAACAACTGTTTACGAAACTGATGCAACAACTGATGACTATCTTTGGTGTTGCAAAATCAAAACGACGACTGTGCCATCAGCTGTTGTCTATCAAACCAGACTTTATACTGATTCAATTAACAACCACCGATTACACAGTATCAAGTTCCAATATTACAATCCACCGGAAGGAAGAACATCCATAAACATAATTGAATCGAAACTCGAATTCTCAGTATTTTAAAACATCCATATCTTTCTGGAAAAACACTTGGAAGCATAAAAACATCATTTTTGAACCCATCTTTCTTTCCTTCTTTCATGCGTAAATCATTTAAACATGAACTTCAAGATACTATAACATACTGGCAAGAAGATCCATAAAATGAATAAAATCAATATATGCTTCAAATGGTGTAGCAAAGGATCAGTTTTTACTTGCCTTAAACAACGCTTTGCAACGATATCCAATTCTTGCAGAAATTTCCTCCTCGAGCAACAACATGAGCTTCTCTGGAAACTATTTTGGAAGAACACTAAAGATTTTCTTTGAAAATGATAACATACTTTACTTTCAAAACAGTTTTAAATATGAAAGGTATTAGTGGCAAGGTGCTACATTTACAAAGCATGACACATCTAAAATTTTAGTAAATCTCCTTCTGAACATTTTAATTTGTAAAACACCAAACCCTTTCCAAAAGAAATCATTTGTCCTCCTTAAATATATTTTCAACCCATTTAAAACCTGCTTGTGCATCGCCCTTGGAGTCATCCGTTGAAACCAACCGCGTCGCATCTAATTTCTGAAATCAATGAAATCAGCTAATGCATAACATTTAAAATTGCCATTTTGGCCCATGAGATTAATAAAATTGCACAAATGTGGTCCTATAGATTTTGGGGCGTTACACAATCAGACTTCAGATTCCAGTAAGTGGTCTTTTGCTATGATATTCGTTTGATATATTATATATTATTCATGTTAAATCATTTTTTGAACCTACTGTTTGAGCACTTGTTCCATATCAGATTCCGTTTCGTGTCAAGTTCATGATATGAATTATGCTATGTTTTAGCACTGATATTTCTGTCGTAATATGGGTCTACGGAATATTCCGCACTCTGAGTTACGTGGTGTAACTATGGCCTCGACCCCTTAGATGAGTAAAAATTATGGACTGATTAGTAAACCATAGAAACGAAGTAACTATCAGTGCTACTTGTATAAGTTCTCTGTCCTGTATATGCTCTGTTCTGAAATCTGTTATCCAGTATATGTATATGTATATGTATATGTTGTATGCTCGAATGGTATCCCCCACTTTCTGAGTGTTTCCCCAAACACTCACCCCTTACTTCTCCACCCAGATAAGAACAAAGAACAGGTTGAAGAAGAGGAACAAGAGCTGTTCTGGGGCTGGTGAAGATTCTGCTTTCTTTTTGTTAATGTTATTTCGCTTCCGCACTCTGTTATTCAGACTTTGATTTTCAGATGTAAAAACGATATTATTTTGGTTATGTAATAGACCGGTTTTGAGCTATACTATGAGGCTTAATGTTTTACAATTTTATAATTGTTTAATATTTCCGATGTCATGAGTCTCGGTCTCAGGGCGTGATAGGGTGGTTGTTGTACACTTGTCATTCCGTGCGGCCAGTCGGGTAGCACCCTTTCGTGTGTCGACGATGAGCCACATCTATTTTCCATTGGACGCGGTTGGGTAGCACCTGATAACCTTATGATGTTGCCACAGTTGTTGTTTACCATTTGTTTGGCTTCCGGCTGATACCGATGATGCATTGTACCATTCAGACATTGCAAGACATGAAATATTGCATGCTGCATCTGTTTGCTGTATTACGTTGCTCTTCGTACCGGGGTTTTGACCCTTTTCCTTTGGGGCTGTTTTGGTTGTATATGTGGTTTTCAGGTTTTGTAGTTGGCCCTGGTGCTGCGTCAGCTAGTGGTAGGCATGGTTGTGTTCCTAGTTATGTATATGGTCCATCGAGTCATTTGTCAAGGGATGCCCTGAGTAGTTGTGTCGTTAAAGATTCGATCTTTTCGTAGTTGTAACTATATACATGTATTGTTTGGGAGATCTTCCACGCTAAACCAGTATTTTGAGAGTTCGCATTATTTTTAAGATGTATTTCCCGTCAGGCCAAAAACAAAAATTTTATCCATTTTTCAGATTCCATGTTTTTGTGCTTATTATGTGCTTAATTTCTGATCTAGATCACCGGACCTGACATCGAATCAATACTAAAACAACTACACGGGGAATCCACCGGTAAATGACTCGACGAAATATACGAATATATAACCAACGAAAGCTGTAAGCAGTAAATAAATGTTGTAAATTAAAAGGGACAAGAGATTTGTTTATGGAAGTTCGGAGCATAAACTCCTACTTCTCCCTTTCTTCCTTGAACAGGAAGGATTCCACAAGAATATCTGATTAAACCAGCTCCTGCTGTAACCCCATCCAACAGCCCGCAAGCTGCAAGAACTCCTAGCAACACCACGACAGAAACAGATGCATAATCTGTTCTGCAAATAAAACGACAGCTTCTAAACTGTTTAAGCTTTCACGCTTTCTGTACACTCTGTTTTTTATTTACGATCAATAACAATACCACAGAGTGGTTACAACACGAATGAATAAATGTAAGGCTTTGAGAGTAGGTTGTAACGAACATGAAGATGAATAGTGAGATTTTTGAGCGACGTGAATTCTGCAGCGTAACAGTTTGTAGCTTGAAATTGTTTGCAGAATTCTGTGTATCAAGGATGTTCATAGTTGATTCAAAAATAGTCTCGTCGTTCTCTGTATCAAGAGTCGTCTGTGTCACGTTCTGTTCATCATTCTGTATATATAGAGATTTCCATCTCTACATAACGGAAAAAATATATGTTGTACAGGCTAGTTGATATTCTTTCCCTTTCAAAGAACTTTCTTTTCTTTCTTCCATAATCACAGGAAAGGTACCGTTAAGTTCAAACATAGCGTCTGATAATTTGCCAATAATTAAGCATTCGATAGATTTAATTTGATCTTACAGAATCACGTCCAAAATGATATATGTATGTTCTGAGTTGTTTTCTGTAGACGTGATCCGAAAGCTTATAGCTTTGAGCTGTTACGTTAAATATTGTAGACTGCTCTCCAGCTCTAATCTGAATTCATATATTCTTTAAACTGAAAGCTGTTCTCGAGCTCTGAGCTGGTCTCTGTGCATTAACGCTCTAAGCTGTTTTCTGCGCTTGTTTAAGCTGTAAGCTGTTTACTGTACTGTCTAAGCTATTCGTACCCATAGACTAATGTAAGCTGTTTTATATGCGAAGCTCCAATCTGAATCTTCTATAAGTTGTTTCCTGAACCAAAACACTGTTCTGATATCGAATATTTACTCTGAACTGTTCTGAATTGCTCTGATATGCTTTGCATACCCTGAATTGAAAGTTGATGCTCTAAATTGTTTTACTTGTTCTGAACTGAATCAGACTCTCTAAGATGATCACCATGCTCTAAGCTGTTCTGTAACGTTGTAATCTGTTCTGTCGGGCTCTGCATCTTTACGATTGTAAGTTGTTCGGTTTCTTATCTTTGTTATCACCAAAACTCAAATTTTATTTCTAAAAATATCCCCCTTTTTGGTGATGACAAAACTTAGCAGCAAAAATTTTCTTTTATTAATCAACGGAACTTGCTAAGTACAAAAACTGAAATCCTTCTCAAAATTTCCTCAAAAACTCAAAACAACGATTCAGAACCATCTGCGCTTCTCACCACTGCTACTTTCACCTTTTCGGCTGCTGTTGCTGCTACCACCTTCCCCCCTTTTGACATCACTAGCTCTCTTAAGATGTGCAACAACTTCTGCAAGCTGAGATCTGAGGGAGGCGAGGCTCGAATTGACGTCAGACGAAGAATTCCATACCGCGTCAACTTTCGACAACCTTGTTGTGACGCCCAAACCCCATGGGAGCCACGGAATCAAGGAAAAAGGAATGAAAAGGAAATAGAGGGGCTGAAATAATAAAATAAGCAAGCTGTATTGCCTTGCTCAAAATAAAATCAAAGTACAACCGTTGGTGCCAAGAAGTTAAAATCAGGATTCATTGCAATTTCATAGTACAAAATGTGCAACTCGCGATATTACAACTACTGAACTCTATTTGAATTCATCTTTGTTGTAAGATCTCAATACAGATTTTACTAAGATCAAATACAACAAAAACAGCAAAATACAAAATGAACATCACGGAAACGTAGGCCTTCGATAAACACTAGCACGCCGCTACTGGTTCAAACTCCACCTCCCATCTGCTCGGGTGCGGACTCACCTGCACCAAGAAAGCTAGTGAGCCTAGGGGCTCAACAAGAAAAACTGAGAGTAAACAAGCACAATATATGCAGGCGCAATACATAAGACATCATAGTTTAAAGTAAGTCATAAAACATTGCTTGTCGTAAACGTCTGTTCTGGGAATAAAATCAAATCCCAGCGTTATCATTTTCGTTAGACTTATGGCTCAGAAGCTCTACTTAGGTCCCGTTGCACTCGATCGAATGACTACTGATATCAGTTACAATATGGTGAAATCTCACCCAATATGAAGGGGCAACCGACCCTCTCGTCTGCTGCTCGCCCTTCCAATTTGGACCGTCTAAATCATAAAATCACTTTTCATTAAAACCACTGAGCATCCAGTTGAGACATAGGAAATTAGTCGTTGGTTAGAAAATTCAGACATTGGATATATATATGAATCAGTCGATATATATATGAATCAGTCGCAAGACACAATACCAGACGCAAGGTACAGGATTTAGTCGCAAGACACAATACCAGACTCAAGGTACAGGAACCAATCGCAAGACACAATACCTGACGCAAGGTACAGGAACCAGTCGCAAAACACAATACAGACGCAAGGTACAGGAACCAGTCGCAAGACACAATACCAGACGCAAGGTACAGGAACCAGTCGCAATGAATAGTACCTTTAGAAATGAACAGTGCAACTACTGAATTTACAACGGAATGCAACTGCTGGAATAAACAGTGCAACTAATGATTTTGACTTGGTGTTATAACATTAAAACGACAACGACGCTATCAGTTATTGTTTATCAAACCAGACTTTATACTGATTCAACTAACAACTACCGAATACATATCATCAAGTTCTGATATTATCATCCACCGGAAGAGAAGGGAGAATTTTGCAACTTTATGATGAAACAGAAACCTGAAAGCTCAGCATTTTAAAATAACATCAACATCTTCAACATCCACTTCGAAAAATACATTTTTTTTAAGTTCCAAACATAACCCACTGTGAACCCGAACATTAAACATTCATATCAATATCAGCAAAACATGAACAAAGGCTGATATTAAACATAACTTAGACAGGAATCATGAAACGAAACGAGAACAATACACATGCTTTCATGTCTTAGCAAGAATCAGATTTACTTGCCTCAATAAGGAGAAATCACGAAATGCAGCAGGTCTCACAGAGAGTCTTCTCGAGCGCTACAATGAGCTTCCTATTTTGATTGATGCAGAATGAATATTTTCTCGCAAGAAAGGAACTTATAGTTCACAAGGACAACGACATGGGAGTCTGATTTGTAAAAGGGGAAAACACTTGAGTAGGCATGGTATCCCATGTCTAAATCACAAATTTTTACTTAAAATTCCCTGTCACTATTTTGATTTGCAAAAGCGCTACATAAATTTGAAACTTAACCATTCTCCCATCCCGGCCATTTCATTTTGTAAAGTCTGAAAACTGCTCATCTTGCACTCAAGGCGACATCTAATAGGCCTCATGCATTCCGTGAACTCTAAAAATGGGAAATCAGATTTTGAATAAATAAACAATGCTGAAATCTGAAATTAGAAATGGGTACTCGAATTATAAGGATTTAGAATTTGTGGTCTTATGGATTTTGGGG
>KV018231.1:2978-13044 GCA_001598015.1 Dorcoceras hygrometricum
TTTGGATCTTTGGTGAGACCTAGGCTCCTTTGCTTGTGCAACGACACCCGTGTTGTCGCAGTACACCGGGACTGGACCAACTCCATTAGGGATTACGCCCAACTCTTGGACGAAATTCCTTATCCAAACCGCCTCTTTAGCAGCATCTGATGCTGCGATGTATTCAGCCTCAGTGGTTGAAATCCGCGATGGTGTCTTGCTTGGAACTCTTCCAAAAGACAGCACCACCATTGAGCATGAATACAAATCCAGAGATTGACTTCGAATCATCCACGTCACATTGGAAGCTAGAATCAGTGTAGCATTCCAATTTCAGCTCACCACCCCCATAGACCATGAACATATTCTTAGTCCTTCGTAAGTACTTAAGAATATCCTTCACGGCCTTCCAATGCAGTTGGTCGGGGTTGGCTTGGTAACGGCTCGTGACACTTAGAGCATATGTGACATCCGGTCTAGTTGAGATCATGCCATACATAATACTACCTATTGCCGATGCATATGGCACACGTGTCATACTCTGTATCTCCTCATCAGTCTTTGGACACATAGACTTAGATAGAGTGACCCCGTGACACATAGGTAGGTGTCCTCTCTTGGACTCTTCCATAGAGAACCGCTTAAGTATGGTATCGATGTAGGTAGCTTGGGTGAGTCCGAGCATCCTTTTCGATCTATCTCGATAGATCTGTATTCCAAGAATATAGGATGCTTCACCCATGTCCTTCATCAAGAATCTACTAGACAACCACACTTTAGTTGACTGCAACATTCCTACATCATTCCCAATGAGTAGAATGTCATCAACATAAAGTACGAGGAATGTCACAGCATTCTTAACTACCTTCTTATACACACATGGCTCCTCGGGATTCTTGATGAAACCAAATTCCTTAATTGTTTCATCGAATCTCAGGTTCCAACTCCTCGATGCTTGTTTGAGACCGTAGATCGATATCTGAAGTTTGCATACTTTATGCTCACTTCCTACAGATGTGAAACCCTCTGACTGCGTCATATAGATCTCTTCCTTAATGTTTCCATTAAGGAACGCAGTTTTCACATCCATTTGCGATATCTCATAGTCGTACCATGCGACTATGGCTAGTAGGATTCTAATTGACTTGAACATTGCGACCGGTGAAAAGGTTTCATCATAGTCAACACCTTGCCTTTGAGTGTAACCTTTTGTGACCAGTCGTGCCTTGTAGGTCAGTACGTTACCATCAGGCCCAAGTTTTCTCTTGTGTGTTTCCCGAGGAGATTCTTGTATTTCCCCGGAGGAGGGAGATTGACTTCACATTGAGTTGGTGCCTGGGATAGCCCCTATTCCAAGATCCCCGTATTGTTTGGCGCTAGTCGATTTTAAAGAGCTGAAGGTCCATCTAAGAGGCTTTTTGGAGAAGAGATTTATTAGGCTTAGTATGTCACCGTGGGGAGCTCCGATACTCTTTGTGAAGAAGAAGGACGGGTCTATGAGAATGTATATTGACTTTAGGCAGCTGGACAAAGCGACTGTGAAGAATAAGTACCCACTGTCAAGGATTGACGATCTGTTCGATCAGCTGCATGGTTCAACAGTATACTCTAAGATTGATCTGCGGTCTAGATACCACCGATTGTGATTTGAAGACGCTGATGTAGCGAAGACGACATTCCGGACTAGATACGGGCACTATGAATTCCTTGTGATGCCGTTTGGATTGACGAATTCCCTACTATCTTCATGGATTTGATGAATCGCGTCTTCAATGAGTATATTGGTCGCTTTGTAATTTTTTTTATCGATGACATTCTTGTGTACTCGAGAAGCTATAGAGAGCATAAGGAGCATTTGAGACTAGTATTGCAGACACTGAGGGACTCGCAGTTGTATGCAATGTTCTCCAAGTGTGAATTTTGGTTGGGCAATGTGATATTTTTGGGTCATGTCATTTCTGCACAAGGCATTTCGGTGGATCCTAGTAAGGTTGAGGCAGTTCTAAACTGGCAGCGACCTAGGAATGTTTCGAAGATCCGCAGTTTCTTGGGTCTGGCTAGCTATTATAGGCATTTCCTCGAAGGATTTTCATCAATAGCCAGGCCGATGATGCAGTTGACCCAGAAAGATAGGAGATTTATCTTGACAGACGAGTGCGAGTCTAGTTTCCTTTTTCTTAAGGAGAAGTTAACTACTGCTCCTATGTTAGCTTTACCTTCGTGTTTTGGAGGTTTTGTGGTGTGTTCCGATGCTTCTCTAACCTGAACGTACGAACTTAGTGGCCGATTCTTTGAGTAGAAGGGCTCAACCAGCGATGTTAAATTTGTTGAGCATATCAAAATTCCATGAGCATTTGGGGAATTCTGGATGTTGTTTTCAACCAGGTGACAAGTACTTTGTGGTTTCATATTTTCAGGTCAAACCATAGATTGTAGTAGACATTAGGATGGCACAAAGGACTGACCCGTACATCCATGAGCTAAGATTAAAGCCCAGAATGGTCAGTCAGATGATTTTACTGTTGCTTCTGACGGATATCTGTGACTTCGTTTAAGATTAGTGGTTTTGAATTTGATAGACCTGAAGGAGACTATTTTTAATGAAGCCCATTGTAGTCGTTAAAGTGTACATCCGGGTGAGAAGAAGATGTATCATGCCTTGAAGTCTCACTATTGATGGGAAGGCATGAAGAATGATAATTCTGCACTTGTGGTAATATGTTTGAATTTCCAACAGGTCAAAGCCGATAGGATGAGACCTGCATGATTGCTGCAGAGTTTAGAAGTGCCTCAATGGAATTGGGAGCACATTTCAATGGTTTTTGTGACCCATTAACCTCGTTTAATCGGGTTTGTGATGCGATTTTGGTGGTGATTTATAGACTAGATCCAATGTTTACTTCCAGGTTTGAAAGAGTTTTCAAGCAGCATTGAGTTCGATATTGGCTATGAGTACAGCTTATCACCCCCAGACATATGGCCAATCCGAGAGAACTATACATAATTTAGAGGATATTCTACGAGCTGTTATTTGGATTTCATTGGTGGCTGAATAGATTCATCGTCCCTGGTGGAGTTTTCGTATAATAACATCTACCAAGTGACTATCGGTATGGCACCATTTAAAGCTTTGTACGATAGTAAGTGCAAATCGCCGATTTGTTGGGAAGAAGTTGGATAGAAACAGCTATCTACTTCTGAGTTTTTGCAGCATATGAAGGATCAGGTTGAGCTGATTCGGAGTATAATGAAGGCTGCCCGAGATCATTAAGCTAGCTATGCTAACAGAAGGAATAGGACTTTAGAATTTCAGTTTGGCGATCAAGTATTTTTTAAAGTTTCTCCTTTCAAGAGCGTGATGAGGTTTAGGCTCAAGGGTAAGTTAGCTCCTAGATTCATTGGATCGTTCGAGATTATTGAAAGGATTGGATCCTTGGCATATCGTTTGCAGCTACCTGCTGAGTTAGCAGCTATGCAAGACGTGTTTCACATATCAATGTTGAGGAAATATGAGCCAGATCCTTCCCATGTATTAAGGACCGATGAAGTTGAGCTGGATCAAAATTTGAGCTATGTTAAGTATCCAGTGCATATTCTGGATAGGAAGGAGAAACAGTTGAGAAACAAAACCATTCCGTTGGTGATGGTTCAGTTGAGTAAGCATGGTAGAGAAGAAGCTACTTGGACTCATCTGTTTGAATATGCACAGTATTGACTCAGGTAATCTTTTGCTTGCTGGTTTGTGTTTTGAGCACTTTTGTACTCTTGGTTAGTGGCTTCTGGTAGAGTGCTGGATGATTGTATGTTTTGGCTTTGGATGTTTCCTGGTATTTTTTCAGTTTTGGGTTGAGTTGTGGTTTGATTTCAAGAACGAAATAAATTCTTAGTTGGGGAGAATGTGAGGACTGGAATTATTATATGGTAATTAACAAGTTAACAAAATCGGGTAATGGATATTTAGCTTGGTAAGCTGATGGTAAGAAGAGTCCAGCAAATACGCGTGCTTGTCCAATTTACCGTATCAAACTGGTTTTATGAACGGTTCTATGTCCAGTGTGATCTAGTTTCAGTTTAGAGGTCTGCTGGTGGATTTTGAGGTTTAACCAAGGCCAGATTTGGTGTGAGCTGGTTGGGTGGATTAGTTATGAGCTGGATTACTTCGTTGTGCTGGTTACGGTTTCTCTTGAGCTGGTTTTGGGACACCAGCTTAGGGGTGAGCAGCTTTGGGTTTCCCTGTGTATGTGCCAGCTAGACCCAGCTTAGAGATGTGCTGGTTGCTCTGAGCTGGTCTGGGTGGAGCGCGATCTTGTTTGTATTGTCTGTGTACCTAAGCTGGATCAGTTGAGGGGTCTGTGCTGATCTGGGTACTGTAGACCAGATCGGGTCTGTGTGCGTGATCCAAGCTGGTTGTGTGCTACTTGGAGTACCTTAGCTGGTCAGGTGAGCACCGTGCTGGATAGAAGCAGCGTATCCCCGAGCTGGTACAATAAAGAGGTCTGTGCTGGTTTGACTCTTACTGTAGCTATAACTGGGAAGTATATATATAAGTGTGTTGACCAACACTTAGACATTTTTAGACACATATCCATATCCTTATCCTCTCTCGTGTACCACGACACATATATTATCCAAACCAAGTGGCTATTGTTCATCCGACACCTTATTCTTTCGATTTCCGGAGTTTGATTGGTCAGATTTGAGTGAGGGTACCTAGCTTAGAAACCTCTCTTCAAGGACTACGTTCTCGTACCAGTTTGGAGTTGGAAGTAAGCCGGACCAAGATAATGGTTGAGGAGCTGCGGGAGCTGGGATTTTTCTATCATTCAACAGTGTTGAGATCCAGTTTAGATAGGTCCTCTTTTGTGGTTTTTGCCTTGATTTCTCGACAGAGACTTGAGCGGAGCTAGGTAGTGTGTTCTGGCATAAGCCATAACCTGCGCCTAAGTATTGTATCAAGATCTGCGTAAGGTACGAATGTGAGCTTAGTTTTACAGCTTTGAGATAGGCATGGATGTAATTGTACGCGTGCTGGTATGCTAGGCCGGGAGCTATGTTTTTTGTGTTATGCCGTTGCTTGCTTATGTCTGTTCTTTATTGCAAGCTATTATATTTCCATACCTACATTTCATGTTGAGCTCATATCTCTTTCTAGCCATTGTGTTGTTGTTATTCTGCTAGTACCTGGAAGCTCTCGGTTGGGTTACTTGAGGACGATCAGCTAGCTACTGTGCTCCTATCCTCCCTGCTGTTTGGGTTGTTGCCGTTATGAGATGAGTGGATAGCTACCACATTCTCATGAGATTGTGGGCACCAGCGGGTTGAGATATCCTGTCCTTGTTTCTGGTACTGCGTGTTGAGATGAGTGGATAGTTACCACGCTCTCACATGCTCTATGGCCACTATGTTGTTGATTCAAGCTGGTTCGATGTTCCGTTGAGCTCCGTGGATCTTATCTGCTTGATCACCAGCTGTTGAGTTGTTCCTTCAAATCCTTTTGTTCCTCTTGTCATCATGCATTGCATATTCTTATGTCATTATTGTCCAATTGCTGTTTATGTTGCTCTCCGTACTGGGGTTTGACCCCTTTCCGTCCGAGGCTGTTTGGTTGTTGTGTGCCATTCATGTTTCCCAGGTTCTTTAGCTGACCAAGGAGGTCCGTCAGCTGGCGGTGCCCCGTGAGGCTGTTAGATTGTCCCAGCTATATATTTATATATATATATATATATATATATATATATATATAGTAAAATACTAAAAGTCGAACACTTCAGCTCCTCTTCGACTTATCTATTCCGGTCGCTACCGTCCTCCAAATCGGCATGAAATGGTAGAGCTTGAAAAGAGATTTCCAAACTATGCACCCTCGCTCAAAACTGATCAACCAAACTCCGGCGATCGGGAAAAAGGTCGATGAACAGTGATGACAAGGGTCTGGGAAAATATCGTGTTCGGAAGCTCTCAGAACTTAAGTTCTTCAGATCTGGGCTACAACAGATCAGCTTACGGCATGCAGCTTGCACACGTATTCAATTCAGATCTCGCTACCAACAGTTCGCGTCCACAAACAGATCACGCTCACAACAGATAACGCTCGCAATAGATCATGATCGCACAGATCACGCTCTCAGATTAGATCACACCCACAGATCAGTTCTCGCAAGCGATTCAGCTTTCGCACGTGGTTCAGCTCTCGCGTAATAAGATTACGTACACATCAACTCTCGCCCTAAGCTTATGTCTAAGCTGATTTTCACCAAATATAGCACAACGCTCCTGATCTTGCTACTCAGCTCACGATGCTGTGTAACTACCAAAGCTGAATCCAGTTTATGCCTACTACTTAAACTGATAGCAGTTCACTGCCAGCTAACACTAAAGCAAATCAGATCACACCCTCAGCTCGGCTATACTTAACGCCGCTCAGCCTAGAAGACTCAGATCAGATCGCATCCCTCCAATTCATCATATCTAATCAGCTTATGGAATCCAAATCAGTTCACGATAGCTACTCAGCTCATGATGGTCAACGCAGGTCACACTGGTCAACTCAGATTACGATTAACCCTCTAAACTGATCCAATTAAGTTACTAATTACATTGGAGAATACAGTCCTCACATTATCCCCTCCTTAGAACAGATTTCGTCCTTGAAATCTAACAGAGTAGTCCACAAAAGAAAAACATATCACAGCAACAGATCACCAATGAATACGTCCAGGAGATAAATAGAACACATGGAAGAAATCAGTACTCAAACAGATGAGGCCATTCTTGTCTCATCTTGGCCTCCACTTCCCAGGTAACCTCTTCTCTTCCATTTATATCCATTGTACCATAACCAAAGGTATGGTATTATTCCTCATATACTTCTCCTTTTTGTCAAGAATTCTCACTGGATATTCGATGTAGCTCAAGGTCTAGTCCAGCTCAACTTCATCGATGTTCAACAAATGGGATAGATCCAGTTCATATTTCCGCAGCATTGACACATGAAACACATTTGTTGAGGGATAGATCCAGTTCATATTTCCGCAGCATTGACACATGAAACACATCATGCATCGAAGACAACTCAGTCAGCAGCTGCAATCTGTACGCTAAGTATCCAAACCGTTCGATAATCTCATACGGACCGATGAATCTAGGATCTAACTTACCCTTCATTTTGAATCTCATCACGCTCTTGAAAGGAGAAACGCGTAGAAAAACTCTATCACCAACCTGAAACTCCAAAGGCCTACGCCTTTTATTCGCATAACTGGCTTGGCGATATTGTGAAACTTTCATTCTTTGCCGAATCATCTCAAATTGGTCCTTCATGTGCTGCACAAACTCTGGCAAAGACAATTGTCTCTCCCCAACCTTTTCCCAACAGATAGGCGATCTGCACTTCCTACCATACAACGCCTCAAAAGGTACCATCTCGATGGTCACTTGGTAGCTATTTTTGTACGAAAACTCTACCAAACACAAGGAATCCTATCAACCACCACCGAAATCCATTACTACAGCTCGTAGCATATATTTTAAAAGTCTGTATTGTCCGCTCAGATTGGCCATCTGTGAAATACCCTCAAACTATTTTCTTTTTCTAGTGCTATAAATTCGGAAATTTTATTTTTTGTTCAATTTGTAAACTCGAAAGTTGTAATAAAACTCAATAAAATAAAATACTTAGAAATTTAAAATAGAGCTGAAGAAAACGAAGAAAAAATTTCAATAGTATTACACCGCCTCAACTAAAAAGAAAAGCATTTTTTCACCAAAAACCATACTGAAACTTAAATAAAAACAAAAATCTTTCTTTCTCTCATCGTCAACGGAAACTCAAGGTCGCTGGGAGTGTGCCAACTGAACTGCAGTCCACTCAAAGGTCCTGCCCCTCAGTCTCAGTCTTCGTATTATCTGCACCAATTAAACGTAGTGAGCCTAGGAATATCAAGTAATAAGTAATACAAGCACATGCATCAAAGTAATTGTACTCAAACAATTTTTCTCAAAATCTAAATTCATAAGGAAACATCACCTCAAAAATTTTCCTTAAAATTCATGCATAGGAAATAAATAATAAAAAAATTTTCTAGTGAACTCCGTTTCTCGATTGTGGTCACTCAACCTCAAGTCTCTTGATCAATTCAAATGAAAACCATGGTACCAGGTTGAAAAGGCACCCCAGTACTTATCTGGAGCCCAGTCCTGTCAAATGTAGAGACACTCCAGTACTTATATGAAGCCCAATTGCGTCAATTTTATATGGCCAAACAGGACATCTCTCGGCCCCATATCTGTCAAATTTAGAAACACCACAGCCAAGTCCCATCATTCAAAATATTTTTTCTCATGCTCAAACTTTCTGCCTCAAAACCATCTCATGCCTCATACCTAATAAAAACCTCATGCCTCAAATGTAAAATTTGGTCTGTACCTCAAAATTTCTTAAAAACTGCAGAATGCATAAAAAGTCAGAGGCTGCTCAAACATCCTACAATATCTTAAAATCATTATATTTTTCATGACAGCGGGCTGCCCTAGAACTCAAAACCCGATCCGAAAGCGTAGAACAGCTCACGCTGATCAGCTTAGAATGCATGGTTCAGCTTACGAAAATCTGGACAGTGTACCACGTGGTTCAACTCACACCTAAACAGCCCAGCTTAGGCGGCTAGATCGCGCAATCTCCTATCAGCTTGCACTACTCAGGTCTGCACGTCTACCTAGATCAGCTCGAGCTTCGGTCCAGATCACGTACTGAAAATAGCTCAGAGTACTCGATCAGTTTAGAGAACACAAACCTGCTTGTCCACCAAGATCAGCTCGGGGCTTCGAATCAGACCACGCACTGAATAGAGCTCAGAGCACTCGATCAGTTTAGGGTACACTGATCAACTGCAACCTATAAAATCTTAGGATCCTCTACTTAGCTTACGATGCCACTACAACTTAGGGTGCCTATTACAGTTTATGGTACCTACTGCAGCTTATGAAGCCACTACAGCTTACGGCATCCTCCTCAGCTTACGGTGCCCACTTCAGCTTACGGTGCCCACCACAGCTTACGGTGCCCACTACAGCTCGCAGTGGTCACTTAAGCTTAGGACGTTCAAGTCAGCTTATGGGGGCTCAACTCAATTTAGGACGGTCAACTCAGCTTACGGGGTAAACTCAGCTTACAACGGTCAACTCAGCTTAGGGGGGGTCAACCCAGTTTAGGACAATCAACTCAGCTTACGCTCAAAGAAGAAAATAGCTTAGGCTCAAGAATGAAACAAATTAGGCTCCAGAAGGAAACAACTTAGGCTCAAGAAGGGAAAAAAGCTTACAGGTTAATCTTACGCTCAAAGGAGGAAAGACAGCATTCGACTCAACAGCTTATGATGTTGGCATACAATGGCGGATCCGGATCTCGTTTCCCGGGGGCACAGCGGAAATCAAAAATTGCCCCGAGAAACGTTCAATACATTCAACACAAATTAATAAACCATTCATAGGGGGTTCATTGATTGTTACCTTGCTGGCGTCTAGGCGCCTGGCTCCGACCAGTTTCACGAGGAAACCGGAACTTCAAACGGTATGCGGCGGTAGATCGTCAATCAGGTCCACGACCGGAATCAAGACTCCTTCTTCAGCCTGCACTAGAAAGCCTGACGAATTCAGCACGGACGGAAACTCCTCAACGCGGTGGCCGGAACAAGTCCGACGAAGGGGCGGCGACGGCGGAGCTTGGTGGCGGCCGGCGGCGGCGTGTGGTGGGAGAGGAAGGGGGCGGCCGAATTCAAGGAGGCTAGGGTTTGTGAGTTGTGAGTCTCTCATTAGATGCCCTAGGTCAAGACTAAGTATAGGTATGATGGGCTTGAATCGGCCCATTGGACCTGGGGCGGCCCCAGTCCAATATATGAACATTCGGTTCATCCGCATCACCGTGGCTTCATCTAACTCCGATCGACGATCAGATCAGACCGATCGACTCAGTATCCAAAACTGAATATTATGATGCGAAAACAATTTTTCGGATTACCTAGTCCAAAATGACAGTTTTGCCCCTCAACAGTGGGAAATCGCAATTTGACCCCTGTTGACTTTTAGGAAG
>KV018235.1:2889-13495 GCA_001598015.1 Dorcoceras hygrometricum
TTGAGCTTGTAATTCAGCGTGGAACCTGGCTTGGATAAATTGCGAGATGGCTGTGTTTGGATTGCTGGGTGATGTTGTTGCTCTGTGTGAGAGCTGTGTATGCTTACCGTGTGTAATTGTTGTGTTGCATATGGTTATATGTTAGCTGTTCCAGCATGTTGCATACACGCATTCCATTCAGCTATCAGAGGTTTCGAACCCGCGGTCAGCAGTTCAAGAAGAAGTCGGGTTCTGGATCTTCTGGTTCGGGCAGCTAGAGTAGCAGTGGTTCTCGGGCTGAGTTTTGTGGTTTTTGCGGTGGAAAGCATCCGTCCACGCAGTGTGTTGGTGTGCAGGGCTCCTGCAACCTTTGTGGTCAGTACGGGCATTTTTCTAGAGTGTGTCCGTCAGCTGGATCACAGCAGACCGCGGCCCAGCCTCATGGTCCAGGAGGTCAGTCTAGGGGTCGTTCCCCTCAGTTTCAGAAGCCCCGATTAGGTGAGACTCAGTTTAGGCCATTTCAGCAGCCTGGACCGTCGCGGTTCAGATGGTCGTCTCAGCCTTTCTTCTCTGTACCCCAGCATGCTCAGGTTAACGCCATCACTGAGCAGGCCGAGGAGACACCGAGTCGGGTGATCGCAGGTACTTGCCTTGTTTTTTATTTTCCTGTGAATGTGTTGTTTGACGCCGGTGCATCGCATTCGTTTATTTCTGATTCGTTTGTTGTTGAGCATGATATGTGTACCATTTCTTTGCGCAATGCCGTTTATGTTTCTACCCCTGGTGGTGTGAGCCTGTTCTCCCAGGAGGTTTTGTTAGATGGTGTGTTGCGATTTGGTGAGCATGTCCTGTTAGCGAACTTGATCCGATTGATGCTGTGGGAATTCGATTGCATAGTTGGGATGGATGTGCTTTCCTCTGTGGATTGTTTTCATGGAATTGTTCGTTTTAGGCCTTTGTTTAGCGAGAAGTGGGACTTCTATGGCCAGGATTCTAGATCGAAGATTCCCTTAGTCTCAACGATGGAGATGTTCAGCTTTTTGTCTTTGGAAATGCTGGCTTTATGATCTACGCTTTGGATGCGTCTTCTTCTTCCCGTGTGCAGCTCAGTGACGTTCCCGTGGTGCGACATTTCCCGGATGTGTTTCCGGAGGAGATTCCTGGTTTTCCTCCGAGGCAGGAGATTGACTTCAGCATAGAGCTGGTGCCTGGCACAGCTCCGATTTCGCGTGCCCCGTATCGTCTAGCGCCTGCGGAGTTGAGAGAACTCAAGATGCGGTTAGATGATTTGCTGGAGAAAGGTTTTATCCGCCCTTGTATGTCACCGTGGGGAGCGCCCATCTTATTTGTGAAGAAGAAGGATGGCTCAATGCGGATGTGCATTGATTTTCGCCAGCTGAACTAAGCGACTGTCAAGAACAAGTACCCGTTGCCTGGAATCGATGATCTGTTTGATCAGTTGCAAAGTTCTGCGGTGTATTCAAAGATTGATCTTCGTTCAGGGTACCATCAGCTGAGAGTGAGAGACCAAGATGTCGCGAAGACTGCTTTTCGTACTAGGTACGGGCATTATGAGTTTTTGGTTATGCCGTTTGGATTGACTAATGCCCCTACAGTCTTTATGGATATGATGAACAGAGTTTTCCGCGAGTTTATTGATCAGTTTGTGATCGTGTTCATCGACGACATCTTAGTCTATTCGAAGACTCCTTTGGAGCACAAGGAGCATTTGCGTATTGTCCTTCAGACGCTGAGAGACCAGCAGTTTTATGCAAAGTTTTCCAACTGTGAGTTCTGGTTGGATCGCGTCGTATTCTTGGGACATGTGATTTCAGCCGAGGGGATTTCGATGGATCCCAGTAAGGTTGATGCTGTTCTGAACTGGGAGCGTCCCAGGAATGTTTTCGAGATTCATAGTTTCTTGGGTCTGGCTGGCTATTATCGTCGCTTCATTGAGGGATTCTCAAGTATAGCAAATCCGATGACTCATTCGCTTAACGGATTGGGTTGTGTTTTGATGCAGAATGGTCGAGTCATTGCGTATGCCTAACGGCAGTTGAAACCGCACGAGACTCATTACCCAATCCATGATTTGGAGTTAGCAGCGGTGGTCTTTGCGTTGAATATCTGGCGTCACTACCTGTATGGCGAGCAGTTTGTGGTGTACTCGGACCACAAGAGTTTATAGTATCTGTTTTCGTAGCCTGACTTGAACATGAGACAACGTCGATGGATGGAGCTGCTAAAGGACTTTGATTGTGAGATCAAATACCTGCTTGGGAAGTCGAACGTAGTGTCCGATGCGTTGAGCAGGAAGGCTAGTGAGATGCTTGCGTCGTTGTATATCTCTAAGGATCAAGAGCATCTAAACACTACGGGTTTGAGATTCTACCCGGCTGAGGATTGCGTGGTGGTTTCATCTTTTCAAGTGGAGCCACAGATTGTCTCTACCATTCAAGCAGCTCAGAGGACTGATCCGTCTATCCACGAGCTGAAGTTGAAGGTCAGGGCTGGCGATATTGAGGATTATTCTGTCTCTTCCGATGGTTGTTTGCGTTTCCGGGGCAGGCTGGTTGTGCACAATTTGATTGATTTGAAGGAGGAGATCCTTCGGGAAGTGCACTATAGCAGACATAGTGTTCATCCGGGTGCACGGAAGATGTACCATGCTTTGAAGCCATACTTTTGGTGGGCTGGCCTAAAGAGTGACGTTGCTGGTTTTGTCGCTCGTTGTTTGAATTGTCAGATGGTAAAGCCGAAAGGATGAGACCTGGTGGTTTGTTGCAGAGTTTGGAAGTGCCCCAATGGAATCGGGAGCACATAGCTATGGATTTCGTGACGCATCTGCCTCGTTCCAACAGAGGATGTGATGCTATTTGGGTGGTTATAGACCGACTGTCAAAGTCTGCACATTTCATTCCCTATGGGATGACCTTCTCGTTGAAGAATATGGCGAAGCTGTACGTTGATTTTGTTGTTAGACTGCATGGTGTGACTGTTTCAAACGTTTCTGACCGAGATCCGAGGTTTACTTCTAGGTTTTGGAAGAGTTTGCAAACAGCTTTGGGTACCAGATTGGCGATGAGCACCGCGTATCACCCCCAGACAGATGGCCAATCTGAGCGCACTATCTAGACGTTGGAGGATATGTTGCGAGCTGTTGTGTTGGATTTCGGAGGTAGCTGGCAAGACGCATTGTCTTTAGTGGAGTTTTCCTATAATAATAGCTACCAAGTGACGATTGGTATGGCGCCCTTTGAGGCTTTGTATGGCAGGAAGTGCAGATCGCCAGTATGTTGGGAAGAAGGGGGGGAGAAGCAGCTATCTGCCCCTGACTTTGTGCAGCAAATGAAAGATCATGTTGATCTTATTAGACAACGGATGAAAGCTGCCCAGGATCACCAAGCCAGTTATGCGAATAAGAGGCATCGACCTCTTGAGTTTCAGGTTGGTGATCGTGTATTTCTCAAAGTTTCCCCGTTTCACAGTGTTATGCGCTTTGGACGCAAGGGAAAGTTAGCCCTCGTTACGTCGGACCTTATGAGATTGTTGAGAGGATTGGCCCTTTAGCATATCGGCTGTTGTTGCCGTCAGATTTGTCTTCTCTACATGACGTCTTTCATGTTTTCATGTTGAGGAAGTATGATCCAGATCCGTCTCATGTGCTTAGAACTGACGAGGTGGAGCTAGATCAGTCTTTGAGCTATCAGGAATATCCCTTGCAGATCCTTGGCAGAAAAGAGAAACAGTTGAGGAATAATACCATTCCGTTGGTAATGGTTCAGTGGAGCAAACATGGAAGGGAAGAGGCCACTTGGGAGCTGGAAGAAAAGATGCAGCGTGAGTGGCCGCATCTGTTTGAGTAGCAGTTGAGCTAAATTTCCAGTAGTTTGTAGCTTTTGGTTGTATTTCTTCCCTAGTTGTTATTAATTGTTTGCTCAGTTATCTTGAACTCTTGGCCTTTTATTGGGAGAGTTCCTGTTTGGTATTTTGCGGTTGTGTTGTGTTTTCAGAATTTTTGTTCGATTTCGAGGACGAAATCCTTTTTAGTGGGGGAGAAATGTGAGACCTGAAATGTAATTAAGATTAATTTGGTTGGAATTAATCGGTTTAGAGATTTCTGGTGATTCAGATCTCTGTTTGGATGTTTTGATTTCACATTTAGAGCATTTCTGGAAGTTTTAGTATTTTTCGTATTTTGGGTAAAAGCTGGTTTTGTGGTGAGAGCTGATCGATTTGGTGAAATCCAATCGTAGCGTGTTTTGGTAGCGCGAGATTCCTAAACGCCGTCGTTTTAGTGAAATCTGGATGCGTTGTGTTAAGTGAAAGCTGGTAGCATGTTTGTATCCAGCTTCTGCTTTATCTCGTTTGTTGAGGGCAAAACGGTAGAGTTTTGATTAGTTGGTGCGACGCCGTTTTGAGTGTTGCGTCTGGTACCAGCTGGTGGGATTTGTTCGTGTGTGTGTCGACTGGTTGTCCAGCTGAAAGCAGATGTCAACGATGGTCAACTCTACTGTAGCTTGCGTCTGGTTTCCAGTAGCTTGCGTCTGGTTTCCTGTAGCTTGCGACTGGTATTGCGCGAGGGTTATCGACCGGATTTGATGACTTCAGCTATGCGACACCGTTTTATTAAGTTGGAACGCAGCGTTTTGATGCAACGTCTGGTATCAGATTTTGAGTGTTATACAATCCAGCTTTTGGATTTGAGAACCAGTCGATGGTTTTAGGCGACTAGCTGGTGGCAAATTTGTTGACGTAAGCGGTGCGACGTCGTTTTGTTAAGTCGCTGCGACACCGTTTTGTTTAGCGTTGTTTGAGAATTCAGCAGTTGGTTTCTTTGCATCTACTGGTTGTATTTTGTAGCTAGCGTCGACTGGTTTTGTCGGTGGATGATTTTAACCAGCTTTTACGCGTGTATTTAAGGAAGACTTGGTCTTCGATTTCAAGCATCAGATCCCATACTTAGCAAAATATTATCTTGGTTGTCGACCTCTGTTCTTCGAACCCTAGTACTGTTCACCGTGAGCTTTTCCGGTGAATTCCCGTCGTTGCCGGCCTTTGCTTGATACGTTCGAGGTATCGTTGGACTCCTCTTGAGAAGCTCTTCCATCCTATACCCTTTTTGGAGGCTGTTGTGGGTTGGAGCAGAAGCGCGAAGTTGCCGGTTTAGCTTGCGCATTTCGTAGTGCAGGTAGAATTTCGTTTATTCAATGAGATCTTGTTCCTAGCCTAGAATTGAGCTTCCTATTAAGTTGTTGTGTAGGATGATAGCTGGTTGAGGGTGTGTAACTCCCAGCGTGCTTTCTGTGTATTAGCGTCCCTGTGATTTATACCCTGTGTGCTTCGACAGGCTAATATCCAGATTCTCGTGACCTGTGATTGTAGTAATTGTTGCACAGAAAGTATAAGGTACGGATCTTGAGCTTGTAATTCAGCGTGGAACCTGGCTTGGATAAATTGCAAGATGGCTGTGTTTGGATTGCTGGGTGATGTTGTTGCTCTGTGTGAGAGTTGTGTATGCTTACCGTGTGTAATTGTTGTGTTGCATATGGTTATATGTTAGCTGTTGCATCTGCATTTTATTCTTGCTGTTTACTGCTATTTTATAGTTGCTCTCCGTACTGCGGTTTGACCCAATGTCCCTCTGGGGCTTGGTTGTTTTCCTGTTTGTGTTGTTTTCAGGAAACTCAGGTTTTACATCTGGTCGTGGTTTTAACCCAGCTGGTGGTGCCCCAGGAGGTGGTTGAGTATCCCAGTTGTGTTTAGCATATTATTATGTATCAGTTGAGTTAGCCAGGGGATGCCTTATGCTTCGTTGTTGTATCTAGTGGTTGGAGTCTGATATTTGTTTTCGTATGCTATATTGATTGTGTTTTTTAGTGGTTTTTACAAACTGGGATCTATTTTAAGTATCGTACTATTTTAGATTATATGGTTTTAAACCGTCAGGCCAAAAGAGAAAATTTTACCCCGTTTTTAGTAGCTTCCGCATGTGTTTGTATGTTTTATCTCTGATTTGAGCACGAGGCCTGACACGTGGTGTGTGTTTTTCCAAGGCCAACGTTTTCCGTGTCATAGCTGATGTTGTTTTGCTTTAGAATGTACTGTATTTGATCAGTTGCAACAGTTGTACATTTATATAGAATATCAGTTGTTGTAAATCGCAATTGCAATTTAAAATAAAGTTTGTTTTTCTGCAAAAGTTGGCGTGCAATTGTGTGTCTGTTAGATTTGTCTTTGTGTTCCGTTTCTTTTTAAAGTTATAAGAAATACAGCTTATAACAAATTGTCTTACAGTCCTTCTTTTTATTCGAAAATTTTATTTACTCCAATTCGTGATTCCCGTGGGTTCGGGCGTCACAGAAGAAGTTATGCGTAATCGATACTCAGAGCTGTTTAGGTGAGTCAAATTTCGAGGATGAAACTTTATTTAGGGGGTAGAGTTATAACGTCCGGAAAATCCATAAATCCACGATTTATTTAAATTGTTTTGAAAGGGTTAAATTGCTATTTTTTGTGTATTGATTTCAGTTTTCGCCTGAGCTGATTTTAAAGCTTTGACGGTTCGCTAGTATTTCCGAAAGAATAAACCCAAGAACGGTTCAAGTTTTTTAAAAATGTTTTATAAAAAAAAAAGAAAGAATATTTTTTCAAATAAATGATTTCGGTTGGTATGTGCATCGATGTAGTACTTTAAACCTACTACACACCATATTTCATCATTAAAACCATTTGAGGCAGAAAATTGTTCTCTCAAAATCTAGAAAACCAATCAAAGTTCTTTTCCTTTAATTTCTCTAAAGTTTTAGCTCGTGCTTGAGGTTGATTCAAGGCCGGAGCTATTTTATGAAATTATCGTTCAACTTTGAGGCAAGTAGACTATGTTCCTTGCTGCATTTGTGAAAGCATATTATGTTCGATTTCTTGCATTCATTTCTGAGTTTTGTCAAAGGTTTAATGCTTTTCATGTGATGTTATGATTTGTACGCTTTTAGCGGGTTCGAAAAATCTTTTATGTTTCTGTGATATTTTGAGATGTCGTCTCTTTCAAATACTGGGTTGTACTATATATATATATATATATATATATATATATATATGTATTTATATGCTCGAATGAGTCATTCCTCTGACCGTTCTGTAATTTTTGTTGTATTATATGGCTAAGGATACTGTTGCAAATTATAAGTCGCACGGTATCATTGGAAATCCGTTCTAATCTGATAAGCTGATCTGGTCTCTTTGGTTTTAGCCTTGACATGATAGTAGTATAATACAGTTGTTCTAATCTGATCTGTTTCTTCTAAGCTGAAGTGACTTTTCCTAAGCTGAGTTGGCTGTCTTAAAGTTTGCAATATGTTTCCAAGCTTGTGATCTGTTTTTCCTCTTATGAGTTGTTCCAAGCACTTGATCTATTTTCCCCCTGAGCTGATCTAAGATCGCGATCTGATTTGATTGCCCTAAGCTGAGTTGACTTTGTTTGACCTTCTTAAGTTAGCCTGATTTTTCTAAGTTTTGTTGACTTTACCTAATATAAGTTGATCAACCAGTCATGATCAGTTTTCTATTCAAAGCTGATCTAAGTCGTGAACTGCTTTCTATTAAAAATTGATCTATGTCGTGATCTGTTTTCTATTCAGAGCTGATCTAATTCGTGATCTGATTTATATTCAGAATTGATCTAAGCTATTATTTGTTTCCTATTCAGAGCTGACTAAGCTCATGATATGATTTTCAATTTTGAGCTGATTCCAGAATTTCTTCAGCTGTGTTCAGTCGTACTCCCAGCAGTCTTTTCAAATAAAAATGGAGTCTTTAACGAAATGAATGCTTGTGTGCTTGAGCTGTTAGTTTAAAAAGGAAGTTAATTTCAAAGTTTTATGACCTATGGCAAAGATAAACAGACAGTCAGCTTATGAGAGTGTGGATGTCGGTCAATGGAACGGGTTGTCCCTCCAAACATGAATGAGAATGGGCGATAGTTCGCGATAGACCTGATATCAGATTATATTGATCAAGAGATTATGACCTAAGGAGAGCTTCCGCGCCACATCTCATACAGAAAATGAATTATGATCAATGGTTTATTTCATAACCGCATAATTTTAAGAAAGTTCATGGTTAATGTTTACTTGCTTTATTATAAATGTTATGTTTTCGGCTATGCTGAGTTAATTTATTAGCAGACTTTACCTGCTGGGCCGCTAGGCTCATGAGCTTTCATGGTTGTAGGTGAGGAGGTTTATCGTGAGCTGACTGGTGCGAACTGAAACAGACTGGGATATTTTTTATCGATGGACCTATGTTTTCACATTGTTTCAGATAACATCTCTTTCGTTTCGATGATCATTATGCAAACATGTTGTTATGTATTTCTGTATCAGACTTTATTGTGATTAATTATTTCCAGCTCGAATGATATCAGCTACCATGATTCTTATCAGCTTCCCACTCTATTTTAACATCGCAATTCCCACTCTATTTTACAATGCATGATTTGAATTTTTTTCTAAAATTGCAAAAACATCCCTGAATAGTATGTTTTGTTCGAATCCAAAAAATAAGAAAAAAAAAGTTGTACGTATATTCCTTTGTACTTTCGAGATTAAATTTTAAATTGGTGGACTAGAGAGCAAACTGCACAAGAGCAAGTGACCAGTGGAGGAGGTCTTTCACATGACAGCTCAGGCGCGAACTGACGTCAGTTCTGCATCAGCAGAGCGTCCTCTGGCGACAATGGTTGCTAGATCGGGTTGCACCCGCATGAAGCGAAATATGGTTCTCATGTCATCGGACTTGGAATCAACCGCCTCCATGGAGATACACGTGCTAGTGAAGAAAGCTCATTCTCAGAGGCCAAAGACATTAAAACCTCTCCGAGCCTTTCCCATTGGTACAACTCAGGTCTTTATACCTGAGATTTCTGGAGATCAAGCGGGTGACGATGTACATCAGGGATAGGACTTCACTACTTCTGAATAGGGTACTATCCCAGAGGTGGCTGGGGATGTTGGTGGTGCTAGCAGTTCTAGTGCTGAGGTACAGGATGCCCGTGGTGATGAAGGGATGGCTTCAGCTGGTCCTCCTCTGGAGGACAGCTTCGTGCATTGGAGTGGTGGTCTAGACACAAATATTATAAAAATCAGGGAAATAAAAGGACTACCCACTTGCTTCCGAATATTGATCCAGATGCCAAGGTCAAGGAGCTGCTGGAGGAGTTTGAGAGGCCAAACCCAGTCTGGGAACATTATACAGAAGTGATGATGGACATTCACGAGCAAGTGTAGTCTGTGGTCACTCAGTTCGATGAATGAAAATTGTTCCGGACTTAGGTAAGGATGAATACGATTTCTTCGATAAAGTTCATTGAGGATCTGACCGAAATTGAAGATGACTTAATGGTCCGGGCTGAAACAGAACGGGTGCCTAAACTGATGCTGGGGCACGAGCTGATCCGTTCCAAGATAGTTGTCAACCTGCTAGAGAAATCGGTGAAAGAGCATTGGAATCCTTTGATCTTAGAGAACCCTCTGCAAATCACGATATCATGAGCATCTACCACCTGGAATGAGCATCGTCATTTGATCATATGCGTGACGACCAGAGCTACGTCAAGTATTTCTTCCAGCAGTTCAAGAAAGTATTCTATCACAAGCTGTATGACCTAATGGCATCAATGAGTCAGGCTCAGACTTCGATGGGGTCACGGATAGTACGGGATGGATGCTAATCATCAGAAGTTTTCCGGTAAGTCACCACTCTAGGTTTTCATATGGACGAAGTCGTGGATTTTCTAAAGGAGCTTGGTGCTGCCAAAAAGGGGGAGAACAGTAAGAAAAATGAAATTTTCTAAGAATTGAATCAGTTGGGGAAAAATAGATCAGACCAGCGTAGATAGTGTGTACAGAATTGTATTGGAAAACAATTTTGTAAAATTTCATTTCAAAGAAGAAAAAAAAATAATTATTCCTTCTAAAAAGTGTCTTAGTTTTTTCATCACCAAAAAGGAGGAAATTGTTGAATTTCATAAATTTTGATGAAGACAAAGATATACTAAGTATAAGACAAATAAGATTGGACTCTAAGAGATTAGATCAGACCAAGAGCTAACATCGTTCTCTATTTCATATCAGATTAGAACAAAGCAAAGTAAGGACCACTCAGCTATAGTAAGAAGATCATATCACAATAGCTTAAATCAGTTCAAGAGCAGACAAGCAGAACAAGAGAAGAGCGGATTAGTTTAAGAGCAGATCAACTTAGAACAGTTGAGATTATAATAGTTTAGAATTCTTGGAGTATATCAGTTTAGAATAGAACAGCTCAGAGATCAGTTCGGCTCGTAGGAGTTCAGCTCAGACGAATAGAGATCAGCTCAGGACCTCAGTATGCAATATGCTAAGTCAAATCATTCCGATTGTTACATGATTTGATAACTTGACTTCGGAGGATTCATTTATAGTCGTTAGGTACACTTTCTGCTAATTTTCTGAAAATTCAAAGAGACAACGCTATCAGAGTTGCCATTTGGTGCAAAATACGGAAAGCATTTAATGTACAGTACGAGGTACAGTACGAAAATTAAATGTGAATTTATAGAGTCTCAGGCATCAGCTCAGGTGTCAGG